>JBANCZ010002627.1:0-15077 GCA_037040025.1 Sphaerogastrella javana
ATACAGTCGACTCTCGATAATTCAAACTTTCGATAATTCAAACCTCTCACTAATTCGAAGCTAACACGAGTTCCCTAAATCCCTCGATATTTTGAACTTTTTCCAATAATTTTTATGCTCTAGGTAATTGGAAGCAAAAAAAATCAGAGCCATTGAAAAAAAACCACGCTATAATTGGAAGTAATCGGCGTCTAACACTATAATTCGAAGTTGAAGAGAAAAAGAGGCAGAATGATTGTAAGTAAATTTTGCTACAAGATCACAAGCACATCAGCTTGGTTATTGATCAGACTGAGCAATAGCAGTTTTTTGGAAAAATTAATTAGATCAAATTGTATTCAGTTGTATGTACATGAATGTATGTACATACCTCTTAACTTTAGTATGGAATAAAATTTTGTTTCTAAACTTTATGGAACACAAACCATTCGATAATTGGAACTCTCGATAATTCGAAGTATTTTTAAGGCCCCTTGGAGGAGGTTTGAATTATCGAGAGTCGACTGTAGCTGTTATCATTTATTGAATGTCATTCATATTGTATTGTATTGAATACAATACATATTTGGCGATTTGCTAATTTTACTGATTTTGATGCTTTTGAAGCTGTTTGCCTTCTGCAAATTTGTCGTGCTTATCATTTGAGTGGACTATGGTTGGCATTCAGATCATTGTGAGCTCTCGGTGTATGGTGCTCTCTGTGTCACGTGCTGAGGCGAAAACGAGTTTTGGCTATTTAGAGATTTTGGTCAATTGAATACGAATAAGTTATGCATGCCAAATGAGTGTTGATTCTCGGAAATAAATAAATATTTATAAGTAGACCACAACTTATGCTCTTTACCTCGTTCTAAAGTCTACCAAAGAGCGAGAGGCTCAGAGACCTAAAGATATGAAGAGAGAAAGATAGACAGACATAGTCTCTCTTTATTGTAAATTGAGTCATTGACATTGGCTAAAAGCACATTCCCACGAGCATAGTTGAACTGAAGTGGGACAATATTTCCGTTACAGTTTGATTGAAAGGTTTTTCATACCATTTTAATTGATTTCAATTTTGCTTGTTTTATTTTCCAGGAGGATCTGTTTCTGGACGAGTTTGGTATTAAGTGCGAGAAGGCCGATAATGGCGAAAAGTGCTATAAAACACGGGTAAGTGCCATCCATTCCCTCATTTTTCACTTCGTCTCATTCTCTTCCTCGCTCTCCCCAAATTGGAGTCAAGTTGTACGGCCCTGCGCTCGTTTCTATTCACCCTTTCCCTGAGTAATTCGAAACCGCCTTTCAACTTTGCCAGACAACTTGACGGCAACGAGCTACTGTCGACCGTTCATTGTCTCTAACTCCGATAAAAAGGTTCCCACTCAATACGTTTTGAGTGTCTCGAAGAAACCGACTAAAGTATTACAGAGAAATACCCAGCAGAAGCAGACCCAAAGTCCCTCGAAAGCTCACAAAATGCTGAGGATAGGGTATCAACCACTTGTTGAGATATACAAAAAATAGTAATTGTGCCAGTAGATACCCTTTAAAGAGTTTCTCTACTAAAATATATTCTACCAGAAACTTCTTTTACTCAGACATGTTACTAATTTAATTAAAATTTAACTAATTTTTAAGAAGCAATAGTTTATATAAAGCAATAGTTTATCCGAAATCTATCTATGTATACTAAAGACAAGTTGTTTATTTCTACATATGTTATAACGTTCCCTTAAAGCTGTTTGTATTTAATACCCTGTAGTTAAAGGACTAAAACCTGTTTCGCATTTAAAGAATTTTTTTGTAAAAACTTTTTGTTTTTTGTTTTTTATATATATATATATTTTGAGCCTGTCATGACATTTAACCACAAGAGCGAGCTACAAAGCATCCTTTGTATGTGATTGAGTTACCAAAAGCCAAACCACAATGCTTGGAATCCGTTCCGGACCATGTATGGGAGAGTAATATTTCTTATTCGTATGATTACCACCGTATCTGGGCTCAGTTGCAAACGAATTCAAAGTGCGCTAATCTTGCCCAATCGTATTTTGGCTCAAGACAGCTCAGAAATCCATTAAACAATAATTGAAATCGTGTACTTCCTTTGCTCCAGATGTTTTTTCGGCTAACTTCGGTTGGCTTGTACAACTCCATGACAGAACTATCTTTTTATGGCTTTAATTTGTATATTTATCTATTTATCTCAATAACTAACGATTTAACAGGAATTTTGTATAACTAATTTATTTACAACTATAACAAAGACAACAAATTCGAATATATTAGTAGACAACTATTAAAGCTAACTAGATCGATGAGATTTGTTTGATTTGATTTTATTTAAGCTTGCATCATGAATATATAGATCGATCGATTTTCGATCTTCGATTTATCGATCTTTCCTTTCACTCCTCTTCCCGTCTTAAAGTCCAACTTATAATGCGAAATGTGTAAACCCTTTCTATTTGTAGTGTACCAAAGGCTGTGCGCAATGGTATCGAGCGCTGAAGGAGATTGAACCATGTCAGGAGGCCTGTGTAAGTTATAGATCAATTGGTATTGTGATTGATCAACTAATGTCCCATAATTCCTTTCTTACAGGCATCTACGCAGTTCTTTCCATTCGACATGCCTTGCATTGGTGCATGCCAAATGGCGCAACGCGACTATTGGCATCTTCAACGCCTGGCCATGGCTCAGCAGGTGGAAACGACGCAGCCGCAGCTGCTAGAGACGCCGGGTGAATCGCCTACGTTGACCATCAAATGGGCCATGCAGTTCTCGGATAACTATCTAGCTAGTCGGCCCTTCAATATTCAATACCAGCAACTGGAAGATTCAGAGGAGCAGCAGGGATCTACTGGAGACGCTGTGGATGCTTGGCACAATCTGGCGGATTACGATTGCGATGAGTACTATGTGTGTGAGGTACTGGAAACCCTGATGCCCTATACGCGCTATCAGGTAAGATAAAAAGCATTATCTTAATGGTAATTGATGGCATTGATGTGTGTTTTGTAGTTTCGGTTTGAGCTGCCCTTCGGCGAGAGTAGCGAGGATGTTCTTTATTCCCCCGCCACGCCCACATATCAAACGCCTATGGGCGGTGCGCCTATCTCTGCGCCCATTATTGTATCTCTACTAGCGCTGGATGACAGTCATGTGGCCATACACTGGCGTCCAGGACGCTACAGCAATGCACCGTTGGAAGGGTATCGCGTGCGCTTGAACGACAGTCGGGAGCAGGTGAGCTGCTATAAAGCATAACAGACAGTACAATACTCAGTTCACTTGATGGGCTACATTTGCAGCTATTACCAGCCACCCGGGAGAGCTACATCTTTGCCCAGCTGCAGGCGCTAACGAACTATAGGATCACACTGACAATGATCAATAAGCAGGGCGAGAGTCCACCCGCAGTGGCCTATGTGCGCACGAAGTCAACACAGGAGCCGGAACAGCTACTGGGCGTGCTGCTAGCCAGCAAACAAAACATACTTTGGCAATCTCTGGAGCCGGCAGGTGAGCTGCGCGTACTGTATAGCAGCGAAACAACGACGACAATTAGCGACTTGGCCTGGTCGGAGCGGGAGCAGCAACTCTGGTTTTTGGACTCTCTGGGCAAGTTGTATAGGTAAACGATATGAACATTTAAATTTACAACGTTCAATAACAGCTGTTTCTCCCACAGCCAACATTTGGAGGCAGCATTAGCGGTGCAGGTGTTGCTACAATCCGGGAACTACAGTCAGTGGCTGCCGCATCGTTTGTGCCTGGACTGGCTGCAGCAACGTCTTTTCTTGGTTGGTGTTGAAGGCGATGTTGGTCAGCGACTGTTTAGCTGTGATTTGGAAGGTGGCGACTTACAACTGGAACTGGAACTTCAGCAGCTGCAGCGGCCAGTGCAGCAACTGGAGGTGGATGCATTAAATGGTTGGCTCTTCTGGCGCGATGAACTACATATCTGGCGTCTAGACCTGCACAGCAAGCAGCATTTACGTCTTAGTGCGCCAGCAGATCAGCCATTGGGAGCATTTGTGCTGCAGCCAGAGCGTTGGCTACTACATGTTCTGTTGCCGGAACAGCAGCAGCTGGTCGAGTTGAGCTATGATGGCAGCTATAAGTTACCGCTGTCCCTAACCAATGGCAGCTGGCAAAGCTTCGCATGGTCGGCCGAACAGACTCAATTGCTGCTTGTGAATGGCACACAACTGCAGCTGCTGGAACGGCACACATTGTCCAGCATCAATAGCTGGCCACTGCCCGATCAGGAACAGCAGTGGCAGCGTCTGCTGCTGCTTGGACGTCGACGGCAACCTCTGGCATTGGAAGCTACAGAGCCGCTGGCACTGCATGCCTTGCTTGGCGCACAAGAAGCACATATTTCGTGGCAGCCACCAGCACAGAATCCCTATCAGATACTCACGGCTGCTGCACGCAACTGGAGCTATGAGCTTGAGGTGCTGGACGTGGCCAGCCAGAGCGCCTACAACATACGCAACATACGCAGTCCACATTTTGGCCTAGAGCGTTTGCAACCGGATAATCTCTACGAGCTTCGCGTGCGCGCTATTAATGCTGCAGGTCAGCCGGGTGTCTGGACGCCGGCCCTATCATCACGTAGCTGGCCACTTGGCGAGCATCGTTTGCGCTGGGCCACACAACTGGGCGCTCTCTATATCACTAATGAGTTGGGTGCCGAGCCGCATGAGCTGCCAGCGCATTTGGCTGCCGCACCAGGTCCACTGGCCATGATCAATGCGAGCGTTGCATACTATGTGTCAAATGGAACGTTGCATTGCGTGAACTTGCTACAGCCGCAGCTGGCATGTGTGCCACTGCAGCATGAGGTGGTGCAGAATGTGGGCGTGGTGGCCTATGACTGGCGTGGCGGACTTATCTACTGGACGGATCTGGCGCGTGATTGTGTGCAGCGGTTGGATCCTCTGACAGGCAGCCGAGAACTTCTGCCCATCTTTGGTGTGCGGCAGTTGGCGTTGGATTCGGAGCAGGGACATCTGTATTATGCCAGTGCAGCGCATATTGCGCGTCGTCCGCTGAATGCACAGGCCACACAACAGCCGGAACTGGAGTACTACCATGTCAATGGGCTGGCTAGCCGCATTGTTTCGTTCTGTTTGGATCTGCAGCAACGACAGCTCTACTGGCTTGTGTCAGCTCAGCCTGGTTTGCATTTGTACCGCACGTCCATGTCGGCGGGGCCGTTGGAGCTGCTTGTTACAATGCCACAGGCGGATGCACTGCCTCATACGCTGCAGCTGTTGCAGCCACTGGGTGCGTTGCTTTGGCTTAACGGCAATGCACGTGCGGCACAATTAATGCGTTTCGCTGACGTGGCCAGTGGCACCATGGAGCAGTTACTGCCTGTGGGCCTGGATAAGCCGCTAAGTTTTGTACAGTTGCTGGAATCGACTGTAATGCCCACTGCAGATGCAGGCGTGGTGCCGATGGCAGTGCCCCCGGATAGCGTGCGCATCGATGAAGGTGGCCACTGGGATGATTTCCGTATACGCTGGCAGCCGGCCAGCAGCGGTGGCAATCACAGCGTCAGCTATAAGCTGCTTCTGGAACATGGCAGCGAACGTGTCGTTAGCATGGAGCTGGTGACACCGTTCGCACGTGTCACACAGCTGGCGCAGGCGCCGCTGGGGTTGCGGGTGAGCATAACTCCACACACAGCCTGGCGTGCTGGACCAACGACACGGCTGCAGCTGGCCACGCCCGTAGCGGCGCCAACGCAGCCGCGACGTCTGCGCGTGTTTGTAGAGCGTCGCGCCGAGCCGCTGCAGCTGGAGCCCAATATAAGTGCCCTGTTGCGTTGGGATTTGCCGGAGCACGAGGAGCAGCAGCACATTGGAGGCGTTGGCGTGGGCGTTGGGTTACAGTATCGCATCAGTTGCTGGCGCGGCAGTGAGTTGCATGCGGAGCTGCTGCTAAATCAGAGCACGCTTGAGGCGCGCATTGACCAATTACAGCCGGAGGAAACGTACCGATTTCAGGTGCAGGCCCACGTGGCTGCCACTGGCAGTGCAGCAGGTGTCACTAGCCATGCTCTGCATGTTTCGCCCGAGGTGCAGTCTGTGCCGCGATTGCTGTATGCGAATGCCGAGCATATTGGTGAACTGGATCTAGACACAAGCGCAAGACGGCAGCTGGTGCATACGGCTAGTCCCGTGGAGCATTTGGCTCTGCTGCAGGGTGAGGAGCGGCTTCTCTGGGTGAACGAGCACGTCGAACTGCTCAGCCATGTACCAGGCACCACGCCCGCCAAACTGGCGCGGATGCGTGCCGAGGTGCTAGCGCTCACCGTCGACTGGGTGCAGCGCATTGTTTACTGGGCGGAACTGGATGCAGCCAGTCAGCCGCAAATGCCGGCTGCCGTCATCTATCGCCTGGATCTGTGTCGCTTCGAAGGACGCATACTGCAGGGTGAACGTCTGTGGAGTACGGCGCCTGGTCAGCTGCTGCGCGATCTACTTGTGCTACCGCATGCACGCGCGCTTGTCTGGTTGCAGCATGAGCCCGGGTCATGCAATGCCACGCTCCAGGGGCGTCATTTGGCCAATGACAGTGCCATAAATTTCGAGGGCTTAACAGTGCCACTGTGGCGTTTGTTTGAGGGCAGCCAGGAGCCGCAGGCGGAAACCCTGAATCTGGTTGATCACCTGGGCAAGCTGTGCGTCTACCATGTGGCACGTCAAATGTGTACACCCAGCGCCCTGCGGACTCAGCTCAATCTGCTCAACGAGCACATCACCCAGCTTGTCCAGGATCCTGGCTATGTGTATGTGCTGCGTAATGGAAGTGTGCGTGCATATGGTAGACGTCGCCAGCAGCTGGAGTATCTGCTCGAACTGCAGCCGGATGAGGTGCGTCTGCTTCGCGCCTACAACTATCAGGCGTATCCGACACGACGTTGCCTGCTTCTGCCAGCGTTGGGCGCCATTGAAGCGCCAGCCCAGTGCGAGGAGACGCTGTGCCGGCTGCAGCTGCCGCAGTTGCATGCTGCCGACGATTGCCTGCTACCAGTGCCGGGTTTAAGCTATCAGCTTAATCTAAGCACTAGTGCGGATCACGAGCAGCTGCGCCAGCTGCAGGCAGCCGGCGGACAAGAGCTACTGATTAGTGGTTTGGCGCCGTTTCAGCTGTACGAGATTCGCGCGCGTGTTACCAGCTACTATCAGCGTCGCTTGGGATTGGCGCCCTTGCAGTTGCCAGCGCTGCAGCTGCGAACGGCCGCGGCAACGCCCACAGCGCCACGTAACTTTAGTGGGCGTGCGTTAAGTCCCAGCGAAGTGGAAGTTAGCTGGCTGGCGCCGTTACAGCTGCGCAGCGAGAGTGTCTACTACATGTTGCACTGGCAGCTGCAGCAGGACGAGCAGCAGCAGAACGAGAACGAGAATGTGGAACATGCAGACGGGGAATTGCTGCCGGAGCAGGAGCAGCGCGTTGAGGCGGCGGGTGTACAGCGGTTAACAGGCCTGCAGCCGGGACGCCTCTATGAGATATGGGTGCAGGCCCATGCCACTCCTAGCAAATACAATAGCAGTGTGCGTCTGCGTATACGGTGTTTTGCGCCACTTCCGGCACTACAGCTGCTCGAACTGAATCCCTATGACATGACGCTATCCTGGCCAGGCACACCCGATTCGTTAAGCTCGCTTGTACTGGAGTGCCAATCAATGCACCAGCAGCTGCAACTGAAGCTGACTGGGAATTATAGCACCATACAGATAATTGGGTTGCAACCCAAGACGCGGTACTCTTGCCGTCTGGCATTGATCTATGCCGAGTCGCCCACTGCGCCGACATACTATGGCACCAGTTATGAGTATGAGACACGCGGCGCTGCGCCTAGTGCGCCGGGTAAGCCACAGTTGGAGCATATTGCTGGTGAAATCTTTCGCGTTAGCTGGACTCCGGCTGTAGATAATGGAGAGCCCATACAGTTGTATAATTTGGAGGCACTGCAGCAACAGCGCACCAGCAATGGCCGCCGACGTCGACGGAGACGGGATACGACATTGTCGCTGTTACCTTGGGCTGAGGAGCCTGTGGCCATTGAGGACCAGTGGCTGGATTATTGCAACACCACCGAACTGAGCTGCATTGTGCGTGAGCTGCACTCACGTCGCCTCCTTATGTTCCGTGTGCGTGCACGCAATCGTCCGCATGGCTGGGGCCCCTATTCCATGGATAGTGAACGCATCGCCGAGCCGTTCGTGTCACCGGAAAAGCGGGGTTCTTTAGTGCTGGCCATCATTGCACCTGCTGCCATTGTGTCCAGTTGTGTCCTCGCACTGTTCCTTGTGCGCAAAGGTGAAGTATTTTTAAGCACATCGTACTATCCATGCTAATCGTTGATCGATTCATCATCTTGTAGTACAAAAGCGACGTCATCGTGCCAAGAAACTGCTACAACAGAGCCGGCCCAGCATCTGGAGCAATCTGTCCACGCTTCAAACGCAACAACAGCTAATGGCAGCGCGCAGTCGCACCTTCTCCATGACGCTTAGCGATGCGGATATTGCGCTGCTGCCGCAAATCAGCTGGAGCCGCTTGACGCTGTTGCGTTTCCTAGGCAGTGGCGCATTCGGCGAGGTCTACGAGGGTCAACTGCAGGGCGAAACTGAGTCAGAGCCACCACAGCGTGTGGCCATTAAGGTGAGCATACATCATGCTGATCCGCATAAGTTCAAATGTTGAGATCCTTATTGTAATATATTTCATCATATTTATGCAGAGCCTGCGTAAGGGCGCTAGTGAGTTTGCCGAGCTGCTGCAGGAGGCACAGCTGATGAGCAACTTTAAACACGAGAACATCGTCTGCCTAATTGGCATTTGCTTCGACAGCGAGTCCATCTCGCTCATCATGGAGCACATGGAAGCTGGCGATTTGCTTAGCTATTTGCGAGCAGCAAGACCCAGTTCACAGGTGAGGTTTTTTTTTGGATGACAAATCGAATCTCATAATATTTATGCATGGATTTTATAGCAAGCACTGCCCACACTGCAGCTGCCACAATTGCTGACCATGTGTCTGGATGTGGCCAGTGGCTGCAGTTACCTGGAGGAGATGCACTTTGTGCATCGTGATCTCGCCTGTCGCAATTGTCTAGTGTCGGATGGTGCTGCCATTGGCGGTCGTCGCATTGTCAAAATCGGCGACTTCGGTCTCGCCAGGGACATCTACAAGAGCGATTACTATCGCAAGGAGGGCGAGGGGCTGCTGCCAGTGCGCTGGATGGCGCCAGAGAGCCTGGTGGATGGACTTTTCAGCACACAGTCGGATGTATGGGCCTTCGGCGTGCTCTGCTGGGAGATACTCACACTGGGACAACAACCCTATGCGGCGCGTAACAATTTTGAGGTGCTGGCGCATGTCAAAGACGGCGGACGACTGCACACACCCAGCGATGAATGCCCCGAGAAGCTGTAAGGCCCTCAGCATATATTTTAGCATAGATCAATTCTAATTTGTTCTCTTTACCGTTGCTCCAATAGCTACTCCCTCATGTTGCAGTGCTGGCGCTCAGAGCCCTGGGAACGACCCAGTTTCAAGCGCTGCTACGATATGCTGCAGTGCATCATTGCAGACCAGCAACCAACGGTTCCTGGCGATGCTGCCAGCAATGCCACAACAACTTCTCCGTCAAACATCAACAAATCGGAAATCCGTGTACGTTTCGATGAGACACCACCGGAGCGTCTGTCCATGCAACAAGTTACCAAAGATATACAGTCACAGACACACACACAGACACCGAGCAAAAGCAATGGAAGCAGCAGCACCACTAGCACCGCTAGCACCGCCTGTGACACTTACCAGCTCTATGCAAATGAGGGCGTGTCGCGCCTCTGAGCCTTGGAGTTACGCCTCCACATCTGTCCTAGAATTTAAATCGTATCAAATTTGTGTACTGAAACTAAACTAGAATTAAGTTGAAACAAACAAAACGAAACTCGATAAGCAACACTTCTTAAGTCTAGTAGTCACACTTTGGAAGTGAGTATATATATTTAATTCACCCCTTTTTTTTTTTTGAATATATTGAATAATTTGTAAAAAAGAAAGATTGTACTGAGTTACTTTGAAGTGTAGGGTATACGTCTGTCTTCCAAATGTTGTATTCCGACATTATCCTTCTACCATATGATGAACTATAGGCATCTATTGTAGCATATATATTTGTAGGGTATCTGTGTCTATTCATGTCCCAGTTTATATCAATTTCCATATTTTTTTTTTATATTCAAAATTCATTTAAAAACAATTCGTTATTCTTTTTGCGCGACTCAATAAATTTCCAATAAAAGTTTGCATTAAATTCGAATATTTATATAAACTTTACTGAACTCGCGTAGTAAATCAGCTTAGCGTCAGCGAGACATGAGATGGTTATAAGAGAGAGGGGGAGGCGTGAGAAGAATAGAGTCGGGGAGGGGTTGTGGGTGGTTCTTGATGCAATTAGAAGTGTGTCCTAGATATTTCAAGCCCTGGAATCGGGATTAGATTTTTCGTGCTGGACACGTGCCACGGCTTATTTTCAATTTCATTAAATTTTTTTTATTTTATTTTTTTTTTTTTTATTTCTATTCTACTTTTCGTTCTTTCGCTCGGTCAAACTTTATGCCAGATTTTTTATCTAATTTTTTTGTTGGTGCTGTTTTTGTTGGTGTTCAACTTGAGCTGTGCGCTTTTGTTTGAATTCTCTTTTGCTGGTTGGTTCGGTAAAGTTCTATAGAATATGTACATTTATTTAGATATGCATATATAGGTTTGTATGTCTATATGGTATAATGGTATATATATTTGGGTATATGTATATAAGTGTTATATTCATTTTATCCCTGCTTTTTCGCACATAATCAAATTAAATGCGACTTTGTGCTGAACTTCTGCCAAGAAAGGTTGTATGTTATAGTAGTGTGTGTGTGTGCTTGAGATGTGCGTTTCTGCGGAAAGGTGCGACAACTGAAGGGCTCTCTATATGTTAGGCATTCTGCTAGCAGACACACTTGATACCCTTCTTTAGAGTGTGTATGGCTTTTGGCTAGGGGACTCCAATACCAATTACTAGCAATTCGAACACAACGGGAATGGGAGAAGAGAGGGATGAGATAGGGACGAGAGAGAGAGATGAGAGAGAGGAAGGACAAAAGAGATAGGGGAACACAAAGGGCGATGTAGAGACAGATTCAGAGAAGGGTGTAGGGAGAAAAGGAGAAAGAAAGTGAGTTGCTACGGCTACGGCATTCAGAACTCTTGTTAGCTGAAGGCGGGGTGGTCGCATGGATGGTCGGATGGGTGCTTCTGGGTGCTTGTGGGTGGTTGTGTGTGGTTGGCGTGCCGCCTAAATAACAAATTGTAAATAGCGGCGCATAAATCGATTACCGCTTCACTCTTACCCCATCCCGGCCTGGGCCGTAATATAAATAAACCATTTTTAATATGCGCGTAAGCAGTTTTCTTTGCGCACCCTAACAGCGTCCATAGAATAGGGTAGCTTATGCAGCAGTTCGTGAAAGCAAGGCCACTTAATGGTATATACCCTGTAAAATTTGATTATCATTATCGTTTTTTATAGCCAGAACTCCTCTTGTTAATTATAGTTTTAATAGACCTTAAGGTCTATTAAGTAAATCATATGTAGAGTATTTTTTTGCCTGGCATACCCAGATAATATGATTGCGCGTTTGCTGAAGTTATTTTCTTGATTTCCATCTTTGGTGCACGCCAGACACGGCACCGTGTACGCAGTAGTGATTGTAATAGGGGCTGTGATGGGCGTTGTGGGCGTGGTGGGCCGTTGACTTACCCATTGATTTTGCACGCTGTGGGGGAGTTTTTCTAGCTATAGGCAGCCTTTTGAGTTGAGCTTAGGTTTTAAGGCTTACCAGAGCAGAGAGACAGAGAGAGAGCAGAAGTGTACGTTTAAGAGCTCTCTCTCTTTCTCTCTCTCTCTCTCTCTCTCTCTCTCTGTCTATTTCTCTCTGTCTCTTGGTCTGCTGTCTTAGTCCTCCTTCTCCAGCTGCTGCTGTCGTTGTTGTTGAGCGCAAGGATTTAATTTTATTACCTTGGCGCGTCTCCTGTTGACTTATTATGCTGATATGATTAAGTGCTTCTCATGGCTTGTTCTCCCCGTGTCCCTCTATCTACCACTTCCATGTCATTCTCCCTTGTTCTATCTATCTTTGTCTAGCAAATGCAGCCTGTTCATAAAGTTAGCAATTTCTTGCCTCTTGCTGTTTGATGGATGCCGATGCCGATGCCGATGCCTTTGTCGCTGACGCGGATCGTTTCGCAGTGTTATCGTTATCGGTATGATTATCGTCAAAGTTATCGCAGAGGCAGCTGTGCGCCTCCTTTCTCTGTTTGCTTTTACATACAGTTCAAGTAGCTGCTGCTGCTGTTGTTGCTTTTGCTGGCAATGTTGCTGATGTTGTTGTGGCTTTTGCCGCGGTTGCTGTTGTTGCTGCTGCTGCTGATGTTTGCAGATGTTGTTGTTGTTATTGCTGTTGCTGTTCTTGCTGGTGTTGTTGTTCCTAATATTCCTGATGTTAATGTTGTTGCTGTTGTTGCTGTTTTTCCTGTTGCTGTTTGTGTTGCTGTTGTTGCTGCAGATGTTGTTGCTGTTGATCTTGCTGGTTGATGTTGCTGGTGTTGCTGTTGTTGCTGATGTTGTTGTTGCTGTTGTTGCTATTGTTGCTGTAGTTGCTGCTGCTGTCATTGCTGTTGCTTGTGTTGTTGTTGTTGCTATTGTAAGTGTTGTTGTTGCTGCTGTTGCTGGTGTTGTTGCTGCTGCTACTATGGCTGCCACGTGAGTCTGTTATTAAATTTCGATTTTGATTTCATTGAATTTCATTTGGTCCATTCTCTGCCTCATCCTTACATCCGCATAATCACTGCTGCTGCTGTTGTTGCTGTTGTTGGTGTTGTTACTGCTGCTGCTGCTGAAAGTTTTCTAAGGCAACTGCAGCTTTTGGCCTAGAAGAAGCACTTAAAATTTTTACCCTCAACTGGCACAATTGATTGAAATTAGATGAGCTTTTCATAATACAAGACTTAAGCCGCCACTTGTGTGTGTGTGTGTGTGTGTGTGACTCTCTCTCTGTCTCCCTCTTCTGGCTTCCTCTCTCTTTCTATGTCCTTGTGCGTGTTTTTCCATTAAGTCACCTAGAGTCACCTGCCGCGTCTGCCACGCGACAAGAAATTTTCCTGCAGCGCTTGCAAGCGTTTCCCTGTTTCTAGCTGCGACTACAGCATTGACAACAGCTGTGTTAGGAAGGGTGGGTGGGTGGTTGGGTTGTGGGTGGTGTGTGGGCTGTGAGGACAACGCTAATATCCTTCAAGTTGACGCTGACTTTGTGCCAAATTGGTTATTAAAAGAGTCAACTAGCTGAGAGCTCAAGATCCGGCTCATGCTCATGCTCATGCTTAAGCTCATGCTGGTGCTCTAGCCGTCGCATAAATAAATTGAGAGGCGGTTTTTCAACTTTAATATGCCGAGCATAAAAATACCAGGTTCTCCTCCAAGCACACCATCATCAACAACACCACCACCACCAACACCAACACCATCAGCAGCACCACAATCCTTCTATCCATTTACTCCTTAACCATAACAACACTTAAAAATGCAAGAAGTTTAAGTGGCGCACTATCAAAATGCCTCGTATAACTACTACTACGTGCTCAACTTTTTGCCAACCATCAGCACCCCCCCCCCCCCATTTCCCCTCATGGGAACCTTAGGCATCCCATAGAATCGGCGGAAACGAGTAGGGAGTGTCAGTTGTGCTGTCGCTGTCGCTGTTGCTCTGCCAGCTTCTATACTATATAGCTCATCCTGTG
The DNA here is from genome assembly GCA_037040025.1 of Sphaerogastrella javana. Lineage (NCBI taxonomy): Eukaryota > Metazoa > Arthropoda > Insecta > Diptera > Drosophilidae > Sphaerogastrella > Sphaerogastrella javana. The sequence continues at coordinate 13,862 of JBANCZ010002627.1, forward strand.
GGAGATGACTCTCAATTAGCTACAAGTTTTCGACTCACGAATGTATATGCATACATACATACATATACATGTATAATACTTGTAGACGTGCTCAATGTAATCTCTAAATAGACACAGACATCCTTCCTTCCTTCCTTAGTTCCTTCTTTCCAACTATCCAACGTTGCTTCCTTCCTTCCTTCCTTCCATTTCCTTGATTATATTTTTTGAAGTTATTTGGAGAATAGTTTGAAGTTTGCCAAGACATTTAGCCTCAAAATGACAATTTCAAGTGCCATCGTTTCATTTAAATTAAGACATACATTTATTTTCCATTTTCCCTAGAGACAAAACACCACATCAGTCGAGTTTGCACCACTGCAGCCCTCTCGATGCATCCACCTCCATATGCAGCTAATTGAACAGTAACAAACGCTCATTAATAGCTCCATGTGTTTGCATATTTGATATTTGCAATTTGTAACCAAATGTATTATTTAACAGTTACAGTAAAAGAGTGTAATTGAATATAATCAGCATCGTTTTGTACCACTGTGCAACCACTGTACCACTGTACCGCCACTGCGATTGCACTGCGAAGCGATGTAGGGCTTTGACTGTATTTTTTGGGGCATTATTTTTCATTCATACACTAGGTAGCCCTCCCACTCGCTCTCGTACTATTAATATGTCTCTCTCTTCCTCTCTCTCTCTCTCTCTCTCTCTCTCTCTCGCTCTTTCTCTGTATAAGTCTTCTCTACTATCTCTTTCTGCGGCTAAGAGAATCAGAGCCCTCTCGTTCATTATTTCGCACTAATTAACGTTTTGCGACAAAAGGTGCACTTTACATTCTCGCTTTTCATTTCTATTTTTTTGCGCTCTCATTTTTCCAACCTTTTGCTTTCTGTCTCTTTCTCTCTTCCTCTCACTTTCTCTCACTTTCTCTCTCTATCTCTCTCTATCTCTCTCTCTTTCTTTCTCACTGTGCCCAGTCTTCATTTGGAGCACTTGCATTGGGCGCGTTAATTGCTGTTTATAACCGGGTTGGCCCAGTAATTAAACAACTTCTCTACTCGTCTAGCAACTAGTACGACTAGCGCAATTGCGTTTAACTACCTCTAATAAAACACACAGACAAACTATGTACATGTGTACATATTATATACAGTCGACTCTCGATAATTCGAACCTCCAAGGGACCTTAAAAATACTTCGAATTATCGAGAGTTCGAATTAT
>JBANCZ010002628.1:0-15073 GCA_037040025.1 Sphaerogastrella javana
GGACAAAGGCGCCTCGTAAATATATATATAAAATCATATTTATATATATATAAAGTCGGAGTATCTGTAGCTCAACAAAATCATAGAGTCGCGTACAAAAGAAACTAACTAAAGAGAACTTAATTCACTCGCCTGGGCCTGTTCCAATGTGCGCACTCTCAATTGCAGACTTATAACTTTTGATTTCGGTTATTTAATATAATATGTATATATATATACGTATGCTTTACATATATAGTTTGTTTATACCATATATATTATATATACTTCTTTAATCATATAATGTATAAATAATATGTATTGCAAAGTGGCGTTTCAAACACATATCATATAACAAAAAAAGGTTAGCGCCGCCCGGCTTTGCATATTGACTTAAGCCTTACAAAATTTGATTTATCATTATCATATTATTTATCAACTTAAACAACTAAGTGGGCCGTAGTTTCATGAAGATCCTAAAAAGTATAATCAATCGCCAATTTCTATATATATATATCATTTAAACATATATGTGTGTGTTATTGTTGTTGTTGTGTGTGTGTGTGAAAATGTACAAGGCAAAAAAGCAATACAAAAATTGTAGTTTTTTTCTTTTAGATATAAAAATTATAATTAAGTTATAGTTTAAAGTAAAATGTACAATTGTTGCTATTCCATATATAACAAGCTTTAGAGTGTTCTTTTCATCTTCCACTTTTTTTCTCTTATTCTCGCTCTCTCTCTCTCTCTCTATCTATGTGTATCATTTGCTGTAATTGTCATAACTTTTGCTATACTACGTGCGCATGGTTTTGGGAAAATTCTCATTTTCCTATAGCTCTTTCTTGTATTTCATATATTTTCAATGATTTTTCTTCGCTTTTCCATATGCCTTCAATTTTGTTTTCTTGTATTTTAGCATCTCGTGCTGTTTAGCTTTTCTTGGTCAGCTGGAAAAGTAGCAGGTGCCTTTAAATCGTTAAATACATTGGGTAAATGTTTATGTGTATATGGTATATGAAATGTTTTATATAAAAAATAAATCTAGTAAGCATATTTCGTTAATAAAAACCATATTCATGTGCACTCAATATGTTTACCAGCTTATTTTTTTTACCATGTGAATTTCGATTTTCGTTTTCATATTTTTTTTCTTTCGATTTTTACGTATTTTAAGTGCCATATAAATTACATTTTGATATTTGTATGTATGTATGTACGCTTTAGGTTTTACATTTATGTTGATGTATATATGTATGTATATATATATAAATAGTTAATACATGATTGTTATAGTTCGTTTGATGTAAAGGTGCGAGTGCTTAGAATTAGGTGAGGTCGGCTCGTGGGTAGGTGCATATAACTATATATATAATTTTTCGTATATGTGTATATACTATATAATATAACTACGCATAGTCTAGTAATGATATCGTTTTCTTCTACTGCTGTTCTCAAATTCAAAAATCATAGCAAATATACAAAATACAATTATGGAAATTTCCGTTCTGATTTCGTTTATGTATATATAGAAAATGAATTGCATTCAACTTATGATTATAAGTTAACATATTCATGATTCTGATTGTTGTGTGTTGTAAGAGTGTGTGTGTGAGAAAGATATGGATGTGTGTGTGTGTGTGTGTTATGGCTGGTATAGAATAACGCAAAGAGTTATGACAAAAACTACACAAAAATCTTGTGGAACATATAAATATATGTGTATATATAAAAGCAAATGCTATTAAGTAGTTAACATTGTAAACTGCTTTCTCATTTCGACTGCTTCTGCTCTCTCTTTATATGCTGTTCTCTCTATCTCTATATCTCTCTCTCTCTCTTGCTATCTAACTAGTTTTTTTCCGCTTGCCTTTGCTCGCTATGCAATGCAATATTTAGGCAAAGAGCGTGCATTCGATTTAACTTGTGGGCACAAATCCTTCATCCCAGCCATTCGTATTGTTCGCTCGTCGTACACGCGTCCAGCCATCACCCTGATCATTCTCGATTACCTGCAGCTCCTCGCCCTCATTCATCGGTATGCTGCCTTCGCTGGTGGCTGTAAAACAAATCAATGTTTTAATTAATTGTATTACATATACTATATCATTAATACACTCACCTTCAAATGGATACAATGCTCGGCATGTGCCCAGTGGTTGCAGCATTTCGACTTCTGTTTCGTAGGTCTCTTCGCCAATGGGATTTTCGTTGGCGCTACCCTGTCCGGAGCCGGGCAGTGAGGTGTGCGAGGTGCCTAGACCGCTTTCGGGACTCGCCGAACTGCTGGTTATCACCATGGAAAATTTGTAAAATGAAACGAAATATTTGAAGAGAAGTTGCAACAGATTGTTGATATTATTACGTGTTCTATGTATGGGTGTAAGCAGTTAATTAAATTAAAAATTTTTTCTTTTACAAAAATTATTGAAATATTATAAAAAAAAAAAATTAATTACAAATTTCGTTTCTTTGGCATAGTGTGGACCATTTCTTTTTGGGCTTATTATTTGTTTAGCAATTTCGCAGATGACAAAGAATGAGCGAATATGTTAGGAAAAAAAGTTAAACCACAACCAAAACCAAAAAAAAAAAGAGATTGAATAGAAATTAAGATTGAATAGAATAATGCAGCTGTGCATATGTGAATAATGATAATATATATAGACAAAATGAGCAAGAACGAGTCAAATCATAAGATAGTATGATAATATACAATAATATAAGTAAAAAGTGTGTGTATATGTATGGCTGTAACTGTGTGCATGTGAGATGAGTGTGAATTTCCGTGTGTATGTTTTCTGTGGTTTGAGTGTGTATGAGTGTGTATGAGTGTGTGTGTGTGTGTGCATATATAGAACATTGAACGTAGACTTATGAGTGTACCCGTTATTGTTATTATTATGCCCATTTTGTATTTGCGCCACATTATCCTCAGAATCTGACCTGCTTAAGCTGCCAGCATCATCGGGCTGATCATCGCCATCATGATGATCATCAGCGCTGGCGCTGCCATTGGAATGTCTATAAATAAATGAATAGAAAAAAACAAATTAGTTTGAATTGGATTCGATTTAACGTTTATATTATATATATATAGTATACCTTGATGTTCTGTGTCCATTGGGCACATTACGATTCGATTGCGGACTATTGTTGGCCACCTGCAGTTGATTGGCCTTGTCCAAATAGTTTTGATATTTCTTAAGATCGATTTTCAGTTTCTCCAATTCATGCTCGGATTCGTTCAGTTGACCCTCAACGGTCATTGGATTGCCAAGCGATGAGTTCGCCTCATAGACGATCTTCATTTTCATTAAACCATCCCGTGTGTTCGTCTCCTGATCAACTTTATGCTGCAGTTCGACAATTTTTGCCTGCAATTTCTTGCGCTGCTGATTCGGTGGCAGATCACTAAAGTCCTCCTTTTGTCCGTCCGCCGTTAGGGAATTCTATAGGGTATATGAAGCAAAGAATTAGTCATATTATAAAAAAAAAAAAATTAGTGCGTAGATTAGAGCTTATAGTATATAGTATAGAGTATGTAGTGCTATGAGTACTATACAAGACAATAGACAAAAAATGAGGCAACAACAATAAATTTCATTGTTTTAAAACAACAACAAACACAGATACAACATATGACAGCGCGTTGAATTTAAAGACAATAAGAAAATAACAATTTAAGGAATATAAACAACGGATTTCAATGTTGAATTAGTAAATTAAAAACTTATTTTAAAGCATGCCAGAAAAAAAATAAAGCATTTGTTTTGCGCAGTGTGTGCGTATGCGTGTTTGTGTGTGTGTGTCAATGAACTTGTTGTGTGCTTAACTAACTAAGTAATTATTTGTATTAATTGCATTTCTTAGTGAACGAATTGCAAGTGAAAAATGTTGGGCTCAATGTGTGTATAGAGAGCGAGAGAGAGAGAGAGTCGTGGATAGAGAGCGAGTGTTTTTTGTTGAAATGTTAAATGTTTAGAATGTATTTTAGCATTTTGTGATTAGTAATATTAACATATAGTTATGTTATGCATAATGCTTAGATTAGTATGATATATATATATATAAATATATATGTTGGTGTTAAGAGCGATTAGTTTAGAAGTTTAGAGCGTTTGGGAGTATATAGTACATCATACCTTCATTGTGATACAGGCTTCAATGATCTGCCGTTGCTATTAGCCACAGCGTTTTTAATTATATTTATTTAATGCATAAATTATTGAAAACGTATCACATATTGTTTAACAATTTACAATTTTTTTTCCAGTGTATGTTGTATTGTATGTGTGTGTAAGTAAAAGCATGTTTTTTTTTTTTATTCGTGTTAGAAATAGTTTTTTTTTTTTTGTATGACGACAGCAACAAATTTTTATGCACAAAAGAAAATGAATACAATTATTAAAATTTTGCATAGACATTTGTAAATATATAGTCAATAGTATGAATGAATCAATTCGAATGAAAAGCGTGTGGAAAAAGTATTGGCAGCCAATAGAATGTGGCGAAAGAAAAACTAGCTAACAGATTTGAAATGCAAATTTGTATTGATTTGTTGTTTTATGTTTTAGTAAATTTGTGACATATAAACAGAGAATTTGATTTGTTATGTTGTAGGTTCTGTAGTTATGGTATATACGATCATTTGTTTATTGTTTGAATGTTATATATAAAACATTGAGGACATGAATAATGTAGGAGCAGGAGATTATGTACGAAACGGCGAGCTGACGCCCCAGGACACTTGGTACTTACAGCAAACCCAGTCCGTACGATTTTTAATATATAGATTTATATAGAAATTATAGAGAATGGGACGCATTTTCATAAATGAAAGTCGTTAAATAAATGAAAAAAGAGAGAGAAAGAGAAAGATAGACGGTATGAGTAAATTAAACAAAACAACTACGTAAAACCTACTTAAAAACTAAAGGCATAGAAAGCAATTCGAACTTAAAAAGGCGAGTGCGTTGAATGTTTGACTGACTGACTGACTGATTGATTGATTGATTGATTGACAGGCTGATTGATGGCACGATAAACGGACGCGCTTGCAAAACACATAAAATGTAAAAGACAGCGAATGCAATGTAATATAAACACGAAGAGAGAAACAGAAAGAAAGTGAAGCGGGCGTAGGATATATTTCAAGTGGCCAAAAGAAACAAGTTACAGCTAAAGATCTTTTCTTTTCTTTTCGTTTATGGTGCTACCAATAACTGGAACCTTAAGTAGGCAGAGTGTGAAGTGTGGATCGGAGTAGAGTGTGTATATTTTTTGGTAACAATCGCCAACGGCAGCGCTTACCTTGTTGCTACCAAAGATGCTGTTCAATATGCCACCACGTTTCCTAGACTTGGGACCAATGATGGTGCCCTTGATGGTCGAATAATTGTTGGCGACATTGCTGTAACTTGATTGGAGCGGTGCGCTTGGATCCATTTTCGATAGATCCTCAAATGGTATATCACCCGGTGGTGTAAAGCCCGACTGGTATCTATATTAAAACACGATTATAAGCATTAATTCATTTATGTATAATCTATACCCTATATATACTCACCTTTCGATGACTTTTAGTGAATCCTCCTTCTCATTTATGGACTCGCCTGCCTTCACAATGCCCTCCATGCAGCGCGCTGTGATTGGCGCCACCGATGACTCGACATCGGCTGCACCGATGATAAACTCACGTATGCCACGTGTACGCTTCTCATCGAGCTCCTGCAGCCGATTGAAGACAGCGGGTAGGAGTATGCCATAGTGCTGTTGCTGTAGGTTATTCGTTTTCTGCAATTGATTGGCATACTCATTCTTTGCATCGTCCGATTGTTGTATTTTTGATGTCATAATATTCTTGTAACGCTCCACTTCGGCACGACTCAGATTGAGATCCATGTCAGCCTTCTTATAGTTCTCCACTGCCTTCTCTGAATCGCGAAATGCCTTGTCATAATTGCGCTTGGCACTTTCCAGTGTCGAGAGCTGTGTGGTGAGGGTCTTTTGCAGCATGGTGCCATCGGTGAGGCATTTCTGAAAAAAAAAAGAAGAACATTAGTAAGGAAGTGTTTATCGAATTGAGTTATTCTCTGGATTAGCTCACCTTACGATCCTCACGCAGTGTTTTCGATAGCAGCGTTACACCCTGTATAATCTGTAGTTGCAGGGTCTCGGATACAACCTCGCGCTGCCCCGCCAGATCGCCCACTTCCTTGAGCAGATTGCGGAACGCTTGCCTCGATGTAAATCTGTAAAAATTGTAACCACAACAAAAAATAATCAGTTCATGCACAAACCAATCACAAGCAGTTTATATAGTTAACTAGGTTTACAAACTATGCGAACCAACCCACGCCTTTTCGCGCCACGAAGACCAAAAGACCATAAGACTGGGACTAAGACCAAGAGCAAATCCAAGTCCAAGTCCAAGACCAAGTCCAAGCTTTATGCCGCCCACGTGTGCTGGTTGTCGACAGTTTTGTCAGTCTCTCAATCATGCATAAATTTATATAGACAGAGTATTACAACTGTATAAGGCAAACACATCGTCTTCGCCTCCATCTCCGTCTCAGCTTCGGTCTGTCATTTCATGACCAACACACGCTGCCACTTTGAAAAGGCCATGGCATCAGGCAGTCAGGCAGTCAGGCAGGCGCAAAATGGCTTCTTTCAGCTTTAATTTTTTTTTATTACAGAAAAAAATAAAAATGCTGGCAATTTTTTCCGCTATTTCGCGACACATGATGTCAGGCTGATCTGCCCCTCTTTCTCCACTCTCTTTCTCTCTCTCTCACTCTCTATAAATGGCTCTCTATCTATGTTCGCATGTAATTAAAACTGAGTGCCAGGCCGCAAAAAAAAAAAGAAATTGTTCTCAGACCACACATAACATAAAATACTTCAAGTAGCTACAGTCATGATTCTCATCTGCGTAAAGTATCTTACAAAAAAATGATATGGCACAGCTACACGCCACACTGACAGACACCACGCAATTATATATACTATATATACATATGTATGCTATATAGTATTGAACAATTTATCATATGAACCACTTAGCACTTAGCTAACTAAGTTGCCAAACACACAAAATAGTGGCAAATTATGGCTAATTTTCCAAGAGATTTAACCAAATTTTTACGCAAACTTGTTGAAGAAAGTCATCAACAAAATAATATATTGAAATACCCTGTAATCCATTGGATGAGCTTAAATCAAGCACACATGGCACACAGCTAACCTTGAGCTAAGCTTAAAGCTCAAAGAAAATGTATACTTTGCAATGTTCCGCATTTTATACGAGTTTTAATTGATATATTCATTATAAATCTATCAATGGAATTATTGTGCACTTATAGTTGATTATATGTTCCTATTTTCACAGGGTAGCTTACTGTTGAGCAGTTGGCAATTAGTTTACACTTATTATTTGTTTATTATGCTTATAGCTATATAATTTTTTTGTGTGTTTTTTTCTTCTTTACTTAAGTTTAAATTTGTGCTTACTCATTGTCTTCCTCCTCCTTCTTTTTGGGCTGATAATTTTTCACTAAGCGCCTGTAAAAAAAAAAAGACAGAAAAGAAAAACCAAAAGAAATAGCATTAGTGAAACTTTGTTTTCAGCATACAAAGCAATATATATATATATATATATATATGTATATGTATATAATAGCAACAACTATAATCTACTCGTATGTATAACTAAACCAACAACAACAAGAAGAAAATTAAAGCATTTGCATTAACACGAGACTTTTCATTTTGGCACTGCAAAACAACACGCAAGGCAAACAGAGTCTTCACTTCATCGTTTAAAATTTCCGATTTCTCTACTAGAGTTTCCATTTCCATCATTCCATGTGGCCACGCTACTGTGGTCTAGTTGGGCGCCTGGGAAGACGCCACATAGACTCACTAACTCACTCGATGCCGCAATGATAATGTCATTACGCGATAGCTTCACAAAAAATAGTATACTCTACCATTGCCTGAAGAGAGGCCACAGTTCAGTTCGACTTGAGCTGAGCTCAACTAAACTAAACTGAACTGAACTAAGTTGAGCTTAGCTGAGCTGAGTTCAGTCAGTCATTAAGTCAACTCTCTCGACTCATTTTGCGGCATTCAAATTGTGGGAATTGACGCCACCGCGTTCAGATAAAGAAATATCAGTGGGAGGCCAAGAAATGTACAAGTAATAAGACTATGTTTAAAAAAGCATGGCTTCAAGATACCCTAACATAGACAATAGTAAAAACAGTCAAATGACTTGAGCTTTTATTCAAACGAGTAACTTCCATGGTTGTCTTTACTCTTTATACAGGGAACCTTGCATTATCTAATCTATAATACTATATACCTACCCACATATCTTGTTTATATGCATCTCTATACAAATAGTACTACTGTTTCTTCGATCCTTAAACTTAACCCAAACTGCACACTTTTCGTGTGTAATATAATATACAGGGTATTTTAGAAATAGTTGAACTAACGAGCAGCATTGCCCAAGTGGCGAGCAGAAAACACCTTGAGGCACAGATCGACAGGCAGCAGTAATAATCATGAAGTAAATTAAACAATTATGACGCGCCGCATGTAACCCAAGTACCATGAGCTCGTACTGGGGTCAGTCAATGTGTCAGCTTGCCAGTTTGTCAATGTCTTTGTGTGTGTAAACGTGTGTGTGTGTGTGTGTAACCCAAAGCTCAATCACACGAAATGAGGTAGAATTATGCCCACTTCACTTATATTACACACACACACTCCCCACTCATTTCTCTCTCATGTTATTGTTATTATTATTATTGTGGTTGTTGTTGTTGTTGCTGTTGTTGTTGTTGTAGCGTCGCGTGTCAATTTGCTGCGTGTGGGGCAGGTCGCGTTCAGTTGAGTTCAGCTTGAGCTTGGACTCTCTGTTCTCCATGTTGTGTCGCTTTGCGTCTCGTCTCGTCTGTCTGCTTATTCAGTTGTCAATCCATTGCGCAATTTAAAAAAAAAACACCGACTGGACACAGACATTGGAGCATATTAATGGATTGTTTACAACCTCTGACCAATCCCACCGCCCGCCCCCAATCCAACAATGCAAGGTGTGGCGTAAATGACCCCATAGTGTTCACTCCTTTTAAAGGGCAGCAGCAAATTGAAGTGCGTCACGAAAAAAAAGCATAAATATATATTTCATGGTGTATATGTGTGTACACACTGCCTCGTTCTTGCCACAAGCCACACAATGATTAGCTGCAGCTATAGCTGTCAATGCCTCCTGCCCCAACCCATTGTTGAATTGCCTTGCATTCAGTTTGTCAATTGTTTCTGTTTTTTTTTTTTCAGAGATTTTATTCTCAATTTTGTATTTGTTTTAATGCTGGCCAGGAATGGACAATCTCTACAGCTTGCCGACCTTGTGCTTATTTTTATTATTTCAATATATATATATATACATAAAGAAATCTCGTAAAAAAATCTTTACATTAAAGAGAACTGCACTTGCATTCACAGATTCAATATGCTTGTAAGGAATTGTTATTTTTTGTTTGTTTATTATTAAAAGCTTTTGTTTTTTTGTTGTTGCTGTTGTTGCTTTGGCCATAAAACTGGGCGCGGTTTGAAGATATTTCACATACAAAAAAAGAAAAAAAATCATGTACATATATCTTTTAATTGATTTACAAATATGTGCTTTAAGTGGCGCCAAATGATTTACACATTATTTTTAAAGTGATTAAAAGCATTTGTAATTGCTACAGCACGATTTTTCTTACAAATTTACTCAATAACAAAAGCTACGAAAATTAGGCGTTAAGATTTTTAGATTGAAACTTCGACAGAAGTATGAAAATTATAAGCAAATATTTTGGGGATTGTTAGATATAAATTTTGAGCGGCTTTTGGGCTTTATTTATACAATTATTTTGTGTTATTATATACATGTTTTTATGAATATTTTTTAGAGATTTATTTAAGCTTTTGTACTCACCTCAATTTACCAGCATATTCGGTTTCTATGGCCACTCGATCGCGTAAGAAATTGGCATATTTATCGAGCACTTCAATGCCTCTGTTTGTGTGTATTGACAGATTATCGTACTGATCCTGCAAATGAGAAAAAAAACATATACACATTTAATAAGATGACACATGAAATGAATAAAGTGAAACACAAACAAAAAGTCTTATTCATAGAATATACATTATATTTGACATTGAGCCAAGACTATAATAAAAAGAAACGGCATGGAATTGCGTGTTCCACGCACACAATTCGTATATATAAAGTATAAGAAAGAAAAAATCACTTGAAAAATAGCGCAGAATAGTGAAAAACAAAAAAAAAAAAAACAAAGCAAAATTAATCGAATTTCGTATTTAATTAGAGCAAAAGCAAAACTGCGTCACAGCATGCGAATGCCGGGTCAGTCAATGGGGCGTATGCGCAACAAAAGCAAACCGAAACATTGCCTAAATATACATAGACATATCGTACAGATATATGTATATATATGCATGTATATGCTCAAGTGTGTGCTTAAAGATCGTTCAATTTGCCAAAACGTTTTGCTATAAAACATTTGTTTATAATAATATTACTCAAATGGCTAATGGAATGTAAATTGTTAATTGCCTTTAAAAAGAGACGGGCCAGGCTAATTAGACACAACAAACTGCTCCGGCTGCCGTCTGCAGCTTCTACAATTTCAAATTTCATTTCATTTTCATTCATTTTGGTGATTTTATGCTAAAATATTTGCCACAAATATGGAAGTCATTGTCATCTGCCGCTGCGCCACTTCCTCAAAACCTGAAGCAGCCACCACAACGACAAGACGCACAACTACCGTGTGTGACATAATAAATGTCTCGAAGTCGACGCCAATTTGCTATGCAGCATTCAATACAATTTGTCAATGAAGCAGCAGACAGACAGAGAGACAGACAAACAGACATCGGAGACATTGGGACTGACAGACAAACATTGAAAACAAAACAAATAACAATAGCAAACATAACTGTGCTCCACTTTTATTTGTACATTTCTCTACTTTTTTTTTTTTTTAACATTTCGCACGCAACGCCAAAGACGCATAATAGACATAAAAGTAAAAAGTAACATGTATAAAATGTATAAAAAAAATCGACGTAACATCTATAGATGTTTCTTTTTGCCATTTACCCATCACACGCCCACAAAAGGCAAACAAATTGAATTTCAAGCAGGCGACAACAAAACAAATTTAGACAAAAATCTAAAGTTTGAACTCAAATCATGCAAATTTGCATAAGCAACAAAAAATTAACAACAATTACATAATACACTGTGAAATGAACTGAGCAAAAAGCAAAAACAAAAACAGTGAGAAATCGTATAAAAACTAAAAAAAAAAAACAAAAAAAAAACCAAAAACAAACTTAACAGTTAATACAATTAATACTCAAGCCACTTTTGATCTCATGGTCGAGTGTTAACACAAACTATTTGGGACACCGAATTTACGTTATTTGGGTCTCTTCTTCGTTGATTTACGTTTTGTTATTTGGCTTAGTTTTGCTTTTGGCTCCGATGTTCGATGTCCGATATTCGCTAGATACAATTTTTACAGTTTTCTCACGAAATTCGAAACATTGAAAACATTGCAGCAGGTAAAAAAATTTCAATTTTTGTATACCATTTATTGGCATGGGAAATTTTAAATCTAGTAGAAATTATTGTGTTTTAACTGAGTTCCAAAAAATTTACTAAAATTTCAAATTTCATATATACTTTGTTATTGCATAAACATTTGGCGAAATTTATGCGAAAATCTATTTGATTATGAAATCAATTCAGCGAAACAATAAAACGCATAATTTGGCGATTTAATCAGAAATTCAAGCCATAAAACGAATTGTAAAGATAAATAGAAATCAGCAAATGTATATAATATATATATAGATATATGTAAGCTATTGATCAGTGAAATATCGCTGCGATTTTCACTTGTATTCGGGCGGTGCACAACGTGCCCAAAATTAATTAAACAAAAAACATTTAAGTGGCATTTGTAGAATTTATTTTATTTTTATTTTTTTTAAGTCATACACACAAACACACACACACTGAACACTTTCACTCACTTGAAATAGTTGCGAGTGTGTGTGTGTGTGTGCGCGTGGCCATGTCAAAAAACTAATCAAGCAAATGCGCTAGGAAAATGCCGCAGGAAAGGCTGAACGAGAGAGAGATTACATACAGAAAGAGAGGGAGAATGACACACATGTGAGTGTGTGTGTGTGTGTATGTGTATGTAATTGTATCGCGAATGTGTCTACAGTCCGCTGTCCGTTGTCTACTGTCTGCCACTGTGGCATGCATTATGCATGCGGCTTTTTGTTGTGCGGGTGGCATTGTGGCACGTTGCAAGCAAAAGGCGTTAAAAACTGCTGCAGCAACTGTCACGTTTTTATATAATGCCACCCCAGGCGACCAACTCAACACAGCTGAGATCAGCTTAACTAAAATCAACTCGAAGAGTTGGCTATAAGCAATTGCCTGCACTCATTACAAATTCATTCAATTTTTCATTCAATTTTTGATTTGCTCGCGCTTGCGCAACATCCTTTCCAGCTGAGGCGAGAAAATTGTCTGTGTTTCCCATTTGAACTGCACTAGTTTTTCCTCTATTGATTCATATATGTGACAGGAAAGTTGCCATTAGCTCAAACCATTTATATAAAGAGGTAATAACACACACACAGTAGCATAATGCATTGAAATTATGATTTGATTTTTTTTATTGGCAGACAGAGAACGGCGATAATTGCAAATGAGATGAAATCAACTTTAAGTGGAACTAAAGCTGCATGTTTGACTTGAATAGAAATGTTATTTAATCATTTTTTTAAATGATAAACAATACATGAGACTGTTGAGTAATTTAAACTCATACTAAATTGTATGGCATAGCAAAAGCAGCTGTATTATAGCTATTATATATAGTTGAATATTCAATTGATACCGAAACAATATTTTTAATTAAGAAAATTTAAACAAATGGCAATAGTTTGTTATTAAGCGTTGCTTGTTCGAAAATTTCAAACAAAACTTTGGTTTTAACTAACTTTGATTTATTGTGGCGGCTAGATCTTCGTGCCGATTTTTAATTTAGTTGCTCTGTTGGCTTTAGGGTTTTTGTTTGCTTACAAACTTCAAGTTACGCCAAAGACTATAGACCATAGAGAATGATTAAAAAAAAAAACGTGCAGTTCATAAAATCGACAACATGAAAACAAGCTGATCTACAGATTACAAGCACAATATAAATATATATATATATATAATAAAATGCTGCCTCTACGAGTTATGCTCGACTGGCAAAGAGTTCGGTTTGTATGATAGTATGTGTGCGTGTGTGTGTATATATATATTTCGTTTCTCTGTATGAGAGTCCACACGATGCGAGAGTTGACATTGACAGACGACTCTGGAGGTTATTTGCCAGCCTCAGTTCATCTCACAGCGCATCGCATCGCATCGCATCGCATTGGATGGCATCGGATCACAACGCAACGCATCGAAACAAATCGCAATGCATTGCATAGTTAACCTTGACCAAAGAGAAAGATCGGCAGTCAGAGCATTTGTCTATATAAGGCGGCACGCAGGCGTCTCATAAGGAACAGCAGCAGCAACATTTTTTTGTTGTTTTTGTTTAGGGGCAAGGGTTTACAATTGGCATGCCAGGGGCAGCAGCTCCTGCTGCGGCACGCGATGCCAAATTGGGGAGTAGCCACAAACACAGAGACAGAGAGCTGGGGGCAAGACAAAGTTGCAACAAGTTCGCTGAGTGGGTTAATAACCTGAGAGAGAGACAGAGAGAGATAAGACCCACCAGATAAAGCATTTAAATAATAATTTATTTATTTAAGAGTGCCATAAGATTAATGTCACATATGCTGGCTAACAAGCTGGCCAATAAATCATGGCGAAAGTTAGACCCCCAAAAGCGGTCAAATCGAATGGGGGAGAGGAGGTTCAACAGACGTCATCAAATCCATCGAAAGCTTTCACAAATACATGCAACAGGCTTACACACACACGAATACAGTGCCCACAGTCTAAAGACAATCAAGGTAAATGGTAACAATAAGAATCGAAAAAACAACAATAACAATAAACACTTTCCCACTCGCACAAAAGAAAAGTGATTGAAAGAAAACAGAAAATACGTATACGAATCGAAATAGAAATAGAAACAATGACAATGACAATAAGAAGCAATAAAGAAATTAACAAATTGCTGCCAGAGCAATAACAAATAACAAAATACGAGTAGAATAACACAACAAAACAAACTCAAACTCAAACTCAAACCCAAAAGTGTTAAATTCATTTAAAGATTGTCATCGATTGTATGGCCGCAATCAAGAGGCAACAAAATCGAATGGCATGCCACACATTCAACACACACAACACATACACACACACACACAAACACAACATAAGGGCGTTTCCATTACTCAGATTCAGATTCAAACACAGACCTCAGACTCTCTCAATATCAGTGCATCAGTGTATGAGTATGAGTGTGAATGTGAGTATGAGTGAGTATATGGAGGCCTGACACATTGTCTCACTGAGTCAAGATTGTAATTTGAGCGATTGATTAAAGCGCTCGCACTTCGTCAAGAAGTTCATTAAATTAATCGTTTGTAGGTATGTCTCTCCCTCTTTCTCTTACTCTCTTTCTCTCCCTTCCTTTCACTCCCTTTCTTTCACTGTGCCTACATTTGCCTCATTGTTTTTTTCGTCAATTCGTTACGTTTCGTTTAAGTTTATGTGGAATTTTTTGTAGATTTGAGTACTATAATTGATGGAAGTGCGTTGAAAAAGGGAACCAAATTGTAATTACCTTTTCGGAAAATAAAGTTTAAGTTAAAAAAAAAAATGCAATTAAGAGTATTTATATAAAGGAATATAAAAATGTTTAAACAAATACAAAATTCTTGCAGCTCTTTGTTTAATAAAGAAAACGTTTAATATAGAATGGCTTTAACCCTCTAACACGTAAGCCTGCCTGAAGGCACGCATTACGCTTGTATTATT
>JBANCZ010002629.1:0-15070 GCA_037040025.1 Sphaerogastrella javana
TTTGACAACTCACAAGGCCTCTCTTGGCATTGTTCAGGCAGAGTCCTTAGGAATGGAAAAAAATAAATTGTTTTCTCCATATATATATATATATATATATGTATATTCAGTGGGAACTTGGGGAATCGGGGACTGCAGTCAGGCCCGCCCGCTGATTGGTATCGGCCTGGCGTTGACAGCATTCATGCTGCCTCAAGTGGCGCCTACTTTGCCTGCGCCAAATTAGAAATTCCAATGTGGAACGAGCCAACACCGCAGCCCAACCACAGCTCCACCACATAGCTACAATTGGGGTCAAAGTACAGCCTACTAGACTATTACTAGTGGTAGTAACTACTATATAAATGGATGTGTGTGGACTGTAAGTGCAATTGCACTGCCTGCAAATTTATTAACATTGTGGCCATGCGTCAAATAAATGTCAAAAAATGAACTCAAAGTGCAGCAATTACGCTTCCATCCAAAAAGAAAAAATCCAGAGAAAGAGTGAGAAACGGAGAAAGAGGAGAGAGAGGAAGGGGGAAAGAGAGAGAGAGAGAATGGGAGAAGGCAAGTGAGAGATAGATGCACTCTCCCAGACTCTTGCCACAACTTCTGACGCTGAGGAGAGCATTCAAACAGATATGGAATTTTCACGTTTTTCCGCGTTGAGCTTTCCACAATAAAAATTGCACGAATTTTCTTTTTTTTGTTTTTTTTTTTTGGCATGTTAAACACAATTTTTTAATGAATTTTCTCGCCAGTCGAGTGTGAAATGCGCCTGATGCCGCAGCAGCCGACTGCTGCCTACTTTTAAAATGCCATAAAAAACTAAAAAAAAATAAAATAAATATATAAAACAACAGACAACAACAACAACAACAACAACAACATGCTACAAAACAACAGAACACAAAATAAAGAAATTAATAAAAAATAAAAAATATTTTCTGGCCACACACAAAGTGAAAATTGCGCGGCATATAAAAAATTGTTTTTCGAAAGTTTGCGGCATCCTTGCTCTGCTCTCTCTCTCTCTCTCTCCCTTTCTCTCTTTTGCTCCTTCCATCTTGGTTGTAGCCATCACTTCTGCCTGTCTGTCGTCTGTCTGCCTGTCTGTAGTCTGTCCGTCCGTCTGTCTGTTGTTGCTGATGTTTGAAATGATACCAAGACAAGGCACTGGCAGCGACGATCCTGCAGTTGCCGTCAATTGTAAATTTATGGCAGGGTATATTGGTCTCGTTAGTAATATTGAAATATAACTTCATTATAAGAATATAAATACAAAAATTTTTTATAATATTATTAAAATAATAATTGCATAGGTACAAAAAAATAAAAATAAATATGTCTCCCGTAATAAAGCCAATAAATAAATAAAATAAAAATGTATAAAATATAAATATATAAAATAAAAATATATAAAATATATATATATAAAATATAAATAAATGAAATATTCAATATATATATAAAATATAATTATATAAAATAAATATATATAAAATATAATTATATTAAATATAAATATGTAAAATATAAATATATGAATAAAATTGAAATATTTAAAAATTTTTGCAAACATTTAAAAATTTATTCAAATACCATTTTGACCCTCGCAGGGCATTCACTTGTCCATAGCAGAATGAATATACTTCAGTTCCCTTTCTGTCTCTCTCTCCCTCTCTCACTCTCTCTCTCTATCACGCAATATTATTTGCCAGTGTTTTGTTGCTGTTGTTGTTGGCCAACACTTCAAGCGGGAGACAGATGATAATAAAAAATTTTATTACACACAAGCTCATCCATTTGACTTAATGGCGGTTGAATGTGCAGCCTTTTAATGTGGGTCCTGGGACTGGGTTGCAAGTCCTTGAAGCAGGGGTTAGCCAATGCCATGGCCAGGGCAAGGGCAGCGGCAGGGCCTGGGGGCGGTAGATGATCTGTGGCAGCAGCAGTAAATGCGTAACTGTCTACCTTCCTTTTTTTTGGTAGCTGTTGATTATTTAATCATTTTGTTTTTGTTTTTTTTTTATTATCATTTTATCATTTTGTTGCTGCTGCTGCTTGCTCAAGTGGAAGTGCATGTAATTTTATTTCATTTGCATTGCATTTTATAACATTTTTATATTTACACGAATTATTTTCATTTATTTGTATATATTTTTATGTGTGATTTTTTATTGTAAATATTTTTATATGTGTGATTTTTTATTTGAAATTTAATTTATATATGTTGATGTTGTTGTTGTTGTTGTGATTGCAACTGTAGCTGCAATTTGTTGAGTAATATGCCATGCAGCGGGTACTCAATAAATCAGCGAAATGTGCCAACAAAATAATAATTAATGGCAGCCTAAAGGTGAGGGGATGAAGGGGCAGCAAGTGGCAACGCCTGTGGCAGTGGCAACACCGCATTCAGGTGAAGAATGAGGCATGAAAATTTGTGAAAAATTGCACAAAATGCGCGTCTAGGCCATATAATTGCCAGAGGGCCAAAATGAGCAGCTTCCAAAAAAAAAATGTAGAGAAGAAGAAGGAAACCATTAGAAAGGGAGAAGGAGGCTGATTGAGCTGGTGGCTGCTACTGCCACATTTTGTGGCACTTCTTAATATGCAGCACATGTAGAAAATGAGTTAAACGCTGGCCGGAAACACAGACAACACTTGGCTTAATTTCTCTGCTGCTGCTGCTGCTGCCACAAGGCTTGCTTACTTCTTACTGCCGCTGCTGTTGCTGCCACATCATTGGCCAAGGCATCATCATCATTTGGTAGCGGCACAGCCGCATGTTCAATATGATTCGTGACATGTTAGGGAATTAGTGCTGCAAGCATTTCAAAAAGATTCGTGGAAAGGAGGTGAAGATGGTTAGTCGTATATGGGGTGTGGCAAGCTTGTTCTGTCCGCTTGCGTGTGCTTGCCACGTGCGCCACATGTTTGTCATGCCAAGTGGCGCCAGCGCGAGCCTCATTAATGTGAGTTGCTTTAAGTTTTATTTATTTATTATTGGGCCATTGTTTTAGTTGCTCAAACGCAGCTCACTCTCCCGCTTTCTTTGTCTATTTCAATGCTTTTTCCTTGCTTTCTCTTGGTGTTTTTTTTTTTTTTTTCTTATCGACGTCATTTACCTTTTGTTGTTCTATTTCGACAGGATTTGCTTCGGCTAATTGCTTTCTGCTGCCCATTATTTCGGGCCAAATAATTTAGCTGCAAGACAAAGCACACACTTGGCCAAAATGAAAAAAAAATACGCGAGCATAAAGTGGCCCAAATGTTAAACGATATGGTATCATCAAGTATGCGAGGGTGGCTCAATGAGTTCGTGACTTTTTGTATAAATAATTAATTAATAATATATAATAAAGAGTAGTAAATAATGTTAAATAATATTTGCTTGTTTTAAGACCATTTAAATCACAGAATTTTAAGTATAACCATATATATATTAATTTATTAGAGATAAATATTATAAAATAGTTAACAATATTAAATAATATTAGCTTACTTTGAAAACATTTAAATGCAGAGAATTTATGTATAATAATATGAATATATATTAAATAAAAATTAATTAATAATAAATATTATAAACTAAAATAAATAAATATTATAAATAAATATTATAATTATTATAAACTATATAATATTAGATTATATTTCCTTGCTCTTTGAGAGCATTTAAATGCACAGAGTTCCATGTATAACAAAATTAATACATACTAACTAAATATATTCAAATATATACATATATCTAGGCTATATGCCTTGTCACTTTATGGCTGCAGCAAGAGGACACCAGGACAGCTGCAGCAGCATCAGGATGCACATAAAACTGAAATACCTAGAGCATGTCCTCTGGCCAGTTTGCGTGATGTGCAAAGTTTTTTGGGCGTAATTGCTGCCATTTCGTAGAGCCAGCAACTGCTTAATATCAAGTAGCCGTCGTGTTGGCACGCTGCAACTATAGCAACACACTACTTTGGTTACACTGCAACAATAATAACAACAGCAACAACAATAATAACAACAACAACAACAACAATAACAACAACTACAACAACAACAACTGTGGTTGCTTTATTATAGTTTTTTGTTGTTGTTGCTGCTTGTTTACATTTTGCAGTTTTGTGGCTAAGTTTACGCCATGTTTTGCTGTTCTCTACACTACCTCAAACAGTGCCAAAGGTCGTGCTGCACCACTGAGGCTCTTATCATGTTAGCAGCGCTTTATTTTCAACAACAACAACAACAAGTTGCAGCAACTCTAGTTGCAAGTACTTTGCCACCATGTGGGTGTCAAATGCCCCACTGTCACCCTCTGCTTTGCCCTCGCTTTTCACATCTATGCCTTATACCCTGCTTCGTTTGCGTCTTCGTCTTCCTCTTTATTCTTGCCTTCATCTGCGTCTTCGTCTAATTTGTAAAATTATTCTCACGTACTTTCTTATTAGTTTGTTTTTCCCCATGTAAAATTCAACAAACGAAACTTTTCCTCAGCTACAACACAATCAACAACAACAACAACAACAACAATAACAATAAGAACAACAAATACATATTGATTAGATAGGCACCTTGTGAAATATATACATAAATATTTGCATTATTATTTGTTGGAAGTTTAAAATTTACTAAGAATTTAAAAAGAATTGTGGTAAGTATAAATATAAAATAAATATAATTTTAAAATTAATATATAAATACAAATAATAAAATAAATATTAATATATAATAAATATTCAATAAAAATAGATTTAAAATAAATAAATATAAATATAAAATATATATATAATATATAAAAAATAGAAAGAAATATAAAAAACACATATATAAATATATGTATAACTATAAAAATATTAAATTTCAAATACTGTTCTATGTTAATGTTAAAAAAAATTATTTTAAAAAATAATGCGAAAAAAAACAACGCTTTGTGTGCCTCACATTTCTTTCCTTTGCATATTTTAGCGGTTCGGAAAACAGTTTTTCTTGTCCAATAAAACGATTCTAAATGTCGTGTGAAAAACATTGGAAAATGCATTAAAGTTGCAGCAGAAACAAAAAAACAACAGCAACATCAAGAGGCAGAGAAATTGCCATTTATCAAGTGTTATTGCAGCGACATTTAATCAAGATATTAGCTAAAATGTTCAATTTATTTGCGAAAAATAGAACTTCACTTAAATACACACATACACTCACTCACACAGACACCAAAAAGCAGAACATATAACAACAAATGTAAAAAAATACCAAATGTTATTTGGTCGAAAAGAAAAACCAATGCTGAAAAAGTGAAACAGCAAAAGGGCATAGGCAAATCGGAATAAGGCATATAATGACAAATTTCATATACTCTATGCTATAAAAAAATAATATTTATTACTAAAATAGCTTTAAATGTTAAAATATATTAAAAAATGTTGTAGTGTAGTATTACAGTATTTGCATATATTTAAAAGCATAAAGAAATTAATAAACTGCCCTTAAATATTCCAATAAAAAATTATATTATATTAAATATATTATATTAAATAATATTATTTTATAACAATGTGTATTATATTTTTAATTTATTCTATTAAAATAAATCAATAATTAATACCACCTTGTCAGACTTATATGTCACACAATATTGAAAAAATTGTATATTACAGTATTATAATAGTATATATTTAAAACCATTAAGAACTTATTGAAATGCCCTTAAATATTCTAATAAAAAATTTCATTGAATATATATTATATTAAATGAAATTATTTTTTATAACAATATATTTATATTTAAAACCATTAAGAACTTATTGAAGTGCCCTTAAATATTCTAATAAAAAATTTCATTGAATATATATTATATTAAATAAAATTATTTTATAATTATCAGACTCCTAGTATGTACTATAAATCTAACTACCCTTAGTTAGAGCATTAGCATAGCCTTGGGCAAGTGTATACAAAAAACAAGTGAAAATGCAAATCGAGCGTTGGGAATTAGTGACAGCCAAGCGGAAAGACCACCGTTACAGTTGCTAGTTTTTTTTTTGTTATTTTTTTAGATTTTTTCTTTCTAGTGAATACCCCTATGCCATGGCACACCCGCGCACGTGTGACACTTGCAATTGACAGTCGCGTCGAGTTGAAGCGAGAGTTGCCAGTAGTTGAGTCGCAATCGAGTTCAAGTTTTTTCGCCACTAACTGTAAAAGAAAAGTCGTCGAGCTGAATTTTCATTCTCTTGCTCTTTTCCTTCTCCTCCGTTTTAGCTGCATTTTCTTTCTTTGCTTTTCTTTTGTAGCTTGGGCATTTGCGTTTACTTTTCACACTGCGACAATTTAAGCTGCAAAAGTTTAAATGTTTTTTTTTTTTTTTTTTGGTTGTTCTTTCTTTTTTTCGTAAATTTTCTTCTTCGTTTTTCGTCGTTGTGCAAGTTTTTCTCAGCTGCGGCGTTTTTCTTTTGGGGTTTTGCGGCAAAATGTCAAACGTTGGCCAAAAGTTCGCTTAGTGTGTAAATGACGCTCCCAAATGTTGCACTTCTGCCACTATATCCTTGCACCACGCCCCCCTTTCCCCCTTTCAACCCTTTTTCGCACGCTCTGCCTGCGGCTATGGTCTGCACACGTGTGCTGCTTGTTTTAAATAATTTTTTAAATTTTTTTTTCAGGAATTACAACAATTAATACAATCCATATTGGGGCACTTTAAAAGCAAGAGATTTTTGAATTGAAAAAAGTAAAATTTTAACTTGAAATAAAAGTGGAAATTTGCATTTGTTAACATGTGAATAGGCGATAATAATATATAAATTAAACTTATAATTAATTAAATAATTTTTTAAATTTTTTTTGGGATTTACAACAATTAATACAATCCATATTGGGACACTTTAAAAGCAAGAGATAATTGGATTTAAAAGTGTTAATTTTGAGCTTGAAATTGTTATTGAAATAGGCATTTGTTTTTAGTTTATGTATCATATGTAAAAAGCTTCTAATAATAAACAAATGAAACTATTAATTAATTAAAGTATTCAAAATTAATATAGTCAATATGGGGAATTTTAAAAGATTGAGATTATTGGAGTAAAATGCTTTAAATTTGAGCTTGAAATAAAAGTGGAAATTTGCATTTGTTTATGGTTTACTTCTCATATGTGAATAGCTTATATTAATATACAAATTAAACTATTAATTAATTAAACAATTCAAAAATATAAATGTAGTCAATATGGGAAACTTAAGAGGTAGAGATTATTGATGTGAAATGTTGTTAATTTGAGCTTTAGATCAAAGTGGAAATTTGCATTTGAATTTAATTCATATTTAACATGTGAATAGCTAATAATAATATATAAATTAAGCATATAATTTAAAGTAATACTTACCAAACAATTATGTCAATTAGGCATATAATTAAGAATGTGTAGGCAGACGTTCTGCTAACAAAACTTCAACCAACAAAAGCAGACACCGAGTAGAAGGTGTGGAATGGAATTGGGGGCTGTAAGGGGTGAAAGTATTGTAGAAAAATGGCAAGGGAAAGTTCTGTGGCGCCCTTGTAATCGTTTGTGGAGGTTTTACTGTCGCCGTTTTATTTGGGTATTATATTTTTTTCTGTTTTTGGTCAGCACTTACTTTTAATTAGCAAACAAAATGGAATGAAACGCAAGCAAAGAATGAAATAAAATGAGAGGCCGCCAAAGCCCCGAAAAGTATGCAAAACTTTTGTTATTGTCGCCAAATAAATTTGCCAATGCAGAAATGCAAAAATGAACAATAGTTAAGGGAAGGAAGGGGTAGACGGCAGACGGCAGACGGGAGGCGTCGTCCGAGCTCAAACAATTGTGGGCGTGGTTGGAAAACAACAGAAACAAGAGAACAGAAAAGTTTGCTGCGAAAAATTATGTGGCGTCAAATGCGGCGAGTATTTGCAAACAGTGAGTGAGAGAGGGGGAAAGAGAGGGAGTGGTAGAAAGAGAGAGAGAGGGAGCATAGGATGGATAGGGAGAGCTGTGGGTGTGTCTGGTACAGGTGTTGCAGGCACTGTGTGGCGGCAAGTGCGGCAAGTGTGGCAACTGGTTTACCCCATGCGGTTGCCAACGGCCAAAATTTATGTTGCAGTGTGAAATTTAACGCGACAGGTGGAAAAAACAATACCAAAAAAAAACGAAACTTACTCAGACCCAAACCCAAAAAAAATGACTGCAAAAAGTGGCATGCAAAGTGCTGAGGGAAAATTTTAGCGACGTAGTGGCAGCGCTACTGACAGTCTGGCAACGCTGCCAGCGATTAGCTGAGGGCAACATTTAAATATTTAAAATGGTCCAAACAGCAAAATGCTCCCCATAGGCGTCAGCTAAAATATTATTTTTTTGGTTGTCCCCCCTTTTTGTAGTTCTATGGGTGTAGCAGAGCCGGAAGTAAATTTTCCAGGGGGGGCTAACACGCCCTTAACACTTCATTAACGCAGCGGATGTTTTCGGTGTGCCATGTTAACACTTGGCCACAACAACAAGTTGTGCCGCCCCTTGTACCCAGGCACACCCCTTTCCGCCCTCGACTCGACGTAGGCCAGGCTCATTAGAAAGGGGTCGTGACGCGGGCGTAAATCATCAATTAAATTAAATTTTGCTTTTGGGGCCAGTGCTAAAAATTAATTTTTAAAATGAAATGTTTTTGTGAATTATGAGGGTTCACTGTATTAGGCCAACACAAGCAGCTTCTTAACCCTTTTCGTAGGACACGCCCTTTTTGCCCTTGCCGTTGCCTCTAGATTTGCTTCTCATTTCTTGAGCTGTGCAAGCGTTTAAAAATAGAAAACTCAAATTATTTTAGGCTCTGTGAAAATGACATCACACAAATTATACTAAACACAAGTAAGTTTTTAAGAACCGCTGCTTAAACAGATCTTAAGGGTCTATTTAATTCGTACTAGTGCAACTTTATATTTCAATTTATGGTAATTGGAAGTGTGAATGCTTTTGAAACAGAGAAGGACTAAGCAATCAAAGTTTTTCCCTACTTCTCAATTCAATTCCTTCTTCGATCTTTCCTCTAATCTTCAATTCCACTTTTTCTTCAATATTTTCCCTACATCTATATCAATATCCCATCTTCTATATTTTCACTACATCTCAATTCTATTCCTTCGTCGATGTTACTCCTACTTCTCAATTCAATTTCTTCCTCGATGTTCCCCTCTTCCGTTGTTACTCATACTTTTCAATTCTCTTCGTTCTTTGCTGCTTCTCCTACTTCTCAATTCAATTCCCTTTTCGTTATTTCCCCTACTTATCAATACGATTCTTTCTTCGATCTTTCACTACTTTCTGTTTATGTTTCAAAGACGCTTCTATTCGGACCCTCTCTTTATCTATCTTGTCTCTCTTAATCTTACTTCATCTCTACCCTTCTATCCTCATTTCGATTGATCGCAATGCCTTGTCCTACCTCTTCGCACTCTCTCTAATTTGCTATAAACTAATATATTACAATAATTTTTTCAAAATTGAAAGCCTTGCAATTTAGTGTCGAGGGCACACGACTGTTGGCTTTTGTTTAGATTATGTTTCATTTTAATTGGCCTGTATATGTATGTACATACGAGTACTTCGAATAATTAATCTAGTATTTTTTCTTATCGTGGGCCATCTGATAATTGCTCTCTGCTGTGTGCTTAAATTGGAATTCGGAATTCTAGAATTCGAGAATTTGAGCTCATGTTAAAGATAATTGCAGTTGAGTTGTTCAGTTCAGCCATTGCGAATGCTTTTTCGCTTTTTCGCTTTTCCGCTTTTCCTTTGTGCTGTTTGACTGTAGCTATGGCTGTAAATGTAACTTGGTTTGGTGTAATGATTTCCAGGAAAAAGCGTTTACTCAAACCTACCCCAATAAGTCTGTATATATAGCATATAAATTACGTAGAATAAAAACTGAAATTGCTGCAAAAACAGAAATACACTTAAAATATACAGCGAGAGAGCAAGAAAAAGGCCAACAAACATAAAAAAAAAAGTGGAATATTTATGAACGCACCCCAGAGTAAGGGTTTGAGGTACAAGAAAAGCGAAAATGCGCCAAACAAAACCAAAATCGAGTTGAGTGGAGGAGGAGCTGGAAAAGGGGGCTGAAGGATATATAAACATATATATATATATACAGTTAACAGTCAAATGTCGTAGGTATAGGGTATAGGTTACAGGGTATCAGAGAGCCAACGAACCAAGTCGCCCCCATTGAAGGGGCTTCGTGATGCGTTGCGGTGGGTCCGGGCCATGTTTGTTGGCAGATAAAGCAAATGGCAAAAGTGTTTTCCATGCGCGATCGATAAACACGGCGCCAGCAAGACGGGACAAATTTTCATAGTTCAAGTGGCGCCTAGGCCAAAGCGAGAGCGACTCACAGAGTGAGAGAGAGACACACAGAGAGAGAGAGAGAGAGAGAGAGAGAGAGAGAGAGAGGGAAATTGGTAGATGGCGAGTGTGTGTGTGTGTATACTGACTGAAATGTGGCCAAAAGCAGGCACTAAAAATTCACACGCACACACAGCAAAAGGCGAATGCGATAAAATTATTGCGGAAGTACGCAAGCAGAAAGCTAAAAAAAACAACAACAAAAGCAGCAGCAACAACAACAAGAATAACAAGAACAACAACAAGAATAACAACAAGAACAACAACAACAAAAGCAACAACAAAAGCAACAACAAAGCAAAGCAAAAGTAATAAAACAAGAGCAACAGGAGTGAGTGTAGTAAAAGCAAATGCAAAAGCAAAAAAAAAGTAGCATGTGAGTAGCACATGCTAGCATGATATCTCTGCTCGATATTTGCGCTCAAATCAAACAGCTGTTAGAGCTTTTCCTTCACGCTCTCTATTTGTTTGCGTAGGGCTATTAAATCATGAAAATTGATATCGCGTGTCATTCGATATGTTTATATATATATATATGTATATATACTATATTCTATTGACTATAGCATAATACTCTAGCTAAAAACCTGTTAAATTAGCGCTAGCTTTGACTATTTTTTTACGACTCTTTGGGAATTAATACAAATAGCAAGAGAATATAAGGGGAAAATAGGGGGAAAGCAAAAGGAAAACGAAAAAAGCCGAAACATTAACTTTGTCTCTATTTGCGTGAATTTTATTTTTATGGCCCTTGCCAAGATTGCGACTGTGACAAGTTGTGCGTTATCCTTGATATCCTTGGGCCTTGATGAGGCGCGAGCGCGTCATCAGCTTGTTTGTGGGCAAAACCGATGACTCATCCAAAGAGCCAGAGTCACAGTCAGAGCCAGAGTCAGCTTAGCATTTAGACCCACTCTCTGAATTTTGCAGCTACTGAAATTTCATATTCATGGCAAGTGTATGACAACTTTGTCTCCTCTGCATGTGTAATGCATAGCAAATCTATAGTATATATCATGGATGATATATCCCTAATGGAACTAGCTTATGTGTTTGAAAAATTTCGTTGTGAATGTTGAATGTTTTTATGTTGTCACGATGCCTATGTATAAATCTAATTGTGATCATGCATATATGTTTATTAATCAAGCAAGTTGTGTGAACTATATAGAAATCAAAATCAGTTTTGTAGTTCTATAGCTATTATAGTTCTCTATATCATTTTAGAAGGTCAAGTCCTTAAAATTGTAACTGTATAAATGCGTTCAACTTACATCCAACTCGGGGCTGTAAAAAAGTGGTACATTAGTTGGATTTTCTTCAAGACTTAAGCTAGATTTTCAAAATTGAATTATACAATAATAATTACCAAATATACATATTAAGTTTCATTTAAAAACACATTTATACTATTTTTATGAAAGAAGTGAAACCAAAATCGAATCCGTAATCGTAGCCTTTAAAACCGTTTCATTCAAAAATCCGAAAACATAACCAAAACCTATATTTCAATCTATTTTAGATCGAAAACCATACCAGATTATTTGTATTCTCTTTTATTCCTTGTTTTTCTCTCAGTTTTAAAATATTTTTATATGCCACTTTTCTTTCCATTTTGCCCTTTAATATCCTTCTCTCATTCTCTTTCTAAGTTCTTCCACTTTCAGCGCAAATTACTACGTTATCTCTCACGTTTCCATTGTACAAAGTGCGAAGTTCGAAAGTTTTACTTGATTTCTCTCATAGGTGAAGTTGCTCTTTAATAGATCTAATCGGAGATTATAGGCATTATCCTTTACTCATTCTTTCGTATAAATTAATAGGAACTAAGACCAAAGCTCATGCGCATTTAATTTTTACAGCTAGTTGTTGTTCTTCCTCTATCTCCCCTCTTCATAAAATTGAACTCTCTTTTATTATAATGTGTGGAAACCGTATTTCACTAAATTTTTAAATTTTTAAATTTTTATATAACATTGTTTATATGATTATATAATTTTTAAATTTTTGTTTTATTTTTTATTTATTTCCTACTTTTTCTCTTATTTATTTGAAAACCTTTTCTTTTTATTTCAATATCATTTTTTGTTGATTTAATTCCATAGAAACTCGAATTGAATTGAGCTCAAAAGGCAGCGACCTAAATAGCCAAATTTGTAGAAAAGTTCATTGCCATTTGTTGCCAATAGGAAGCAATCAATTCTATAACCCGCACTCCTTTCTCCCCTCACTATCTCTCTCTCTGTCTCTCTGTCTCCCTCTCTCTCTCCGTCTCTAATAGATCGAACAACAACCCCAAAGCTTGTGTCAATCGCTGTGCCGCTTCTGCGTCTCATATCGCCCGCGCAGAGTCATAACTCAGAGTGGAAATGCGTGGAAATGTGTGGAAATGTGTGGAAATGCAGGCTCGGCGTCGGCATTGTTTAAATTTTGGCAAGGCATAATAATTTTCCTACGCATTGTGCTTAAGCAGCAGCTAGACAATGAGGTCGCTCAAACATAGGCGTGGTGGTCACTATTGATAAAGGGGTGTGTGTAGGGGAGGGGAGGGGTAGCTAGACATTTAGACATACAAAATGCGACCCTTGAGGCATTTGGTCAAAGAAAATGATATTTATTCGATGGGCCAAAGGGAAGGGAAGGGAAAGGGGAGGGTGCTTTGGCAAGCTTCTATGCGACAAAATGTCAACTCATAAATAATGTTGATAAAATGCATTAGTGGGCGTGGCAGAGCACCCAACTCCCTCCTTATTACACTCCCTCTCCCTCTGTCCCACTTGCTCTAACTCTCTGTCTCTAAGCAACATAATTAGTGTATTAAAATGGAGAGAGAATTGCAGTCTGTCGATGATGTTGCTGTTGTTGCTGTTGTTGTTGCTGTTGCTGTTGCTGTTGCTGCTGTTGTTGCTGATGTTGTTGCTGTTGCTGTTGCTGTGGTTATTGCTGTTGCTGCTGTTGTTGCTGATGTTGTTGTTGCTGATGTTGTTGCTGTAGCTGTTGTCGTAATTGTTGTTGCTGTTGCTGTTGCTGTTGTTGCTGTTGCCGTTGCTGTTGCTGTTGCTGATGTTGTTGCTGTTGCTGTTGCTGTTGTTGCTGCTGCTATTGCTTTCGCTGTTGTTGCTGTAGCTGTTGTCGTAATTGTTGTTGCTGTTGCTGTTGCTGTTGCTACTGCTGTTGCTGTTGCTGTTGCTGTTGATGAGCAGCAAAGGATAGCCAAAAAGGATATATATACAATAGTTTTATTTATGAGCCGATCGGAACCAATAAAATCGCTGGATTCCGACTAGAGTTGTAGTCGTTGTTGCAGTTGTTGCTTGTGTTAATGTTGTTGTAGTTGTTGTTGTTGTTGTAGTTGTTGTTGTTGTCGCAAACAACGCCATAATAATAATGTAATGAAATTTATGACGCGCATTTAATGTACTCAGCGTAGCAACAGCGCGACAATAAACGCTGCAAGGCAAAGCGCCAAGGGGACGCAGGGAAGAGGAGGAGAGGGACAGAGGACGCAGGACTCAGGATGAAGAACACAGAATGGAGGAAGCAGGACGCAGGACACACAAAAGGGCGCAGCAGGCGGGGCAAAGGACGTGGGTCGCCTTTACAATGTCCATTGAATGCCCAACACTTAACTGATTTCAAAATTGTACTGAAAGCCGATTGTATATATATATAAACAAATGTGCGAGTGTGTATGAGTGTGTGTGAGTGTGAGTGAGTGTGTGTGAGTGTAAGTGAGTGTGAGTGAGCCTCAACATGTTTGTGCATGCACAATATGGCATATAATTTTATTGCTTATTGTTCGCCGTCAAATTTGTGCGTTTGTGCGTGATAAGAGAGCAACTAGAGAAGTGACAGAGAGATAGAGAGAGAGAGAAGGAGATATGGAGAAAGAGGGAGAAAGAGAGAGAGAGAGTAAGCAAGTGAGAGAGAG
Organism: Sphaerogastrella javana; assembly: GCA_037040025.1. Lineage (NCBI taxonomy): Eukaryota > Metazoa > Arthropoda > Insecta > Diptera > Drosophilidae > Sphaerogastrella > Sphaerogastrella javana. The sequence continues at coordinate 14,320 of JBANCZ010002629.1, forward strand.
GGAATGTGGGCGATGAATCAGTGCGACGCCAGTGTCAATATTTGCACTAAGCAAACGTGGAGCGTGGCAATCTGGACATGTATCCCATATAGATAGACAAGTACTATAAGTACTATAAACATCCATATATATATATATATATCTATATACATATAGCAGCTATTATATGGTCACACTTAAGTGTTGCCATGTGCGTATGTCTGTCTGTCTGTCTGTCTGTCTGTCTGTCTCTGTTTGCCTAGTGCTCAGCGTTTTATTGTTTCAGCGCGTTGCACTTTATTGGTGCCACGTTTCAATTTCTGTTCACAGATTCTGTTGCAGGTCGCAGTGCAAGCTCAAGGTTATACACAATACACAATGGAGTGAGGGAGGACAGGCAGTCATAATATCATATAATAACTATATAGCAAACTATATAATATGTCATAATATTGAGTGAACTGCAGCGCTTCAATTTGAAAGGTTTTAAATCTGTTATGGCATTAATATTGTAATAATTAAATAATTACAATACAATAATAATAATAAATAAAGCTAAAATACGATTTGTACAATATGTAATAATAATAAATAAAATTGTAATAATAATTTTGTATACACGAGAGTATATATATTTATTAAAAACAACACAAGAATACATAAGCTGGTAATAATGTGATAATGAGACGCGCGTAAGTAAGCGCGCGTGATGTGCTCGGTCGGGCATCCAAACAACGACTGACTGGCCTGGGCAGCCGTGCAATGCTTAAAT
>JBANCZ010002630.1:0-15063 GCA_037040025.1 Sphaerogastrella javana
GACGTGCTTGAACCAGTCATCGGCGATCTCATTTGCCGCGGCATTTTGACCAGTTGTGGGTTATTTTAATAATATTTCCGCGTTGCGAGGCTGTCACTTAAAGCTTATAAAATTGGCAAGATAACTAAGCATAACACAAAGATGCCGCCAGCGTCTGCGGTGAACAATAACAATGCAGCTGTGCAAGCGGCAGCTGCAGAGCGGGCTGAAAAACTGCGAGGGTCACTTAAAGGCTTCATTTTAGCCGACAGACGGCGCAGGCAAGAGGGTAATATTGAAAATCAATCCAACATAAATTATATGTATTAAACGTGAATCGACATTACAGAGTACGAGAGACACGTCGAAGAGCTGCGGCTACGTCGGGAACGCGAGGCACGTGAGCGCGAAAATACATTGTCTCTTGAGGACACACGTGGACAGATAAACAGACGGGATGAGCAACTGGCCGATTTGCAGCAAAAGAAGCACCAGCTTGGTGTACAGCTGAAAAAGGTGCGGAACGATGAGGAGACACGAAAGAAACAGGCCAAGGAGAATGAACTGTTTGCATTGCAGCAGGCGCAGGCCATGCAGCAGGCAGCAGCGAGTGTAGCCACAGCTCAAGTGTTTCTCCCACATGGTCGATTGCAGCACCATCAGCTGCCCATGCTGCAAAAGGCAAGCGATTACATTGCTTCAAAACAATTGTTCATTGTTAAATTTGATAAATTTTGTTCATACAACAGCCGCTACCCAGTCAGACCACGTCAGTGAAACGCGGACGCAGTCCCTCGCCGCCCAGTCAGCAGCAACACCAGGCGTACTACAAAAGCCCCGCCAGTTATGCACAACAACAACAGAGTAAGCTTATCCCTAGTAATATAGCAGCACAGTCTATGACGCAATTATTTGTTTTTATAATTTAATTTGATTTGATTAACCCGATGTGTTAACTAATCTCTATCTATGTATTTGTCTATGAGCCTTTGAGTCATTGTCTCATTTGAATAGCGCGCACTAATCTCTAACCTGCACAGAAGAACACACTATTTATTTTCATTTTGTTATTTGTTTACGATTGATTCGCAGAACACGATGACTACCGTCGTGCCGCGGACTATGCTAAAATGTCATGGAACAGTAAGAACATTAATCCGATAATTCCTTAAGTAGCTAACATAATACAACTTTCACAGTTGGCTCTACTTATGACACAGTTCTTATCACCCTCCATTATTTCCCTTTTTCTCTCTTTCTCTCTCTCCCTCTCTTTCTCTCCGTCTCTCTGTATTAATCCATTTTAGAGCCAACGGCACAGTATCCAAGCACAGGGACGCTGTTTTATCAAACAACTGCTGCGCCACCGACTACGCAGCATCAGGCGGATACACGTCTACAGTCCATATATAACTATAGTCTACCGTTGCGGCCGGCATACCATGTAGAGTTGGGACCTAGCGCTACAGTTAGCAAAGCACCCGGCTCACAGTCGTCATCGCCGAAGGCACCAATGCAGGTGCTGCACATTAATCTAGATCAACCGCCCATTTCTCAGGCTGATCTCGTACAAGTACAGGCCGGTGGCGGCAGTCTTTCCGTGCAAACGTCCAAACCGCAAGTAACCATGGAGAAGCTGCCCGATCGGTATCACATAGAGGTGAAGCACGATGGGCCACCACAGGGTCATGTGCCACCGCCACCACATTTGCTATCCGAGGGTGTAATCTACAAACCACTCCTTGGTGAAATACCTCTACATCCCAATGTACTACAGATCAGTAGCAATGCGCCACAGGTGGGTTTCTAGTTAACATTAAATTTAATTTAATAAATACTATATCTATATTTGGATTTTGTGTGATTGCAGAATCCCAAGGCAACTGGCAGCATTACGCAAGGATACGCGCCGGGACGTGGTGGCAGTGCCTATGATCAGCAACTTGCTCGGCAACAGCTCTCCATGCTGCCCGGACAGCCCGGTGCCGGACCTGCTTCTGGGCAACCGCCACACGGCCAGCAGTTGCAGTACACACGACGCTTATATTAATTCCGATGATAAACTAAACATAATGTATCTACTAAGCTCACTCATAATTTTACGATTTTAAAAGCGACTTGATTTTCAATATTTTTTTTTTGTCGATTCAAACGCTGCCGAAATAGCAGCAGAACAGAATAATTGAACAGAATAATTGAACAGAATAACTGAACAGAAAAACTGAACAGAAAAACTGAACAGAATAAAGTAAGCACAACTATGGCGTCCCTATTTTTCTGATTATTTTTATCAATTTTTAAATATATCGATTCTAAAACATGATCCAACAAAGTGTCTATGCACTTCTTTTGCGGTGTAATTCAGCATCAAGTGTCGTTCGTACAGGTTCACTTTATCGTGTAATCACAGTACTCATTTCGACGTACGCGAGTGTGCATATATTTGTTTATTTGCATTTGGCTGTGCTTGAAGCTTTCGAAATATCAACGTTCACACGCAGTGTTAATGAGCTTTCGTTCGTGGAACCGGTTCGAACCGGGAATCGTTGTTTTATTATTGTGCGATTAGTGCACGCTGAACCCGCACACATGCACATCGAAGCAGGATATTGAAATTCAAAGAATAGTTGAATATTTAACTGATACAAACTGTTGTTGGTGGGACGTATTTTAAAATGTTGATGTAAATATTGACAAACTGTTTATTTACCATAGCAACCGAAATGTTTGCACAGCTGGAATACTTTTTACGGAAACATTAGCAAGGCTTGATAGTCCACTTTGTTGCTTCTGTAGGTACATACACATGTACTATGTATGTATCTATGTACATATGTATGTGTGTGTGAGTGTAATTTGCGATGAAATGGGACAAAGTTATTTGCCTTTGACGTACATAAGCGCATTATAAGATGGGAAAATCTCAACTTAATTTATGGCAAATTACCCAGGGCACTTATCACGGCCATTTTCATTTAAGTCGCAATAATAATTCAATTACAGATCGAAAAGATTATGCTGCCCATTCACAATACGATGTTTTCTAAGCTAAAAATTCCAGCTGAGAAAGAGTAAAAATATTGAGACCAATTCCCATTTTAAAATGTGAGTATATGAGTATCTCGATATTCCGCTTGTGCTAAAAATAATGTAAATATATGATTCATAAGATCATTTATTAATAATTCTGTTGTGTCTCCTATGGAAATATAATTTACATGCGGCGAGGTTAATTGTACAGTGCGTTCCCGTTAATTAGATTTGCTGACTGTGCTGACGCTGCCTCACACACACACCCATACACAAGCACTCACACACTTGCTTAACAGAGACATAACAGAATTCTGTTATGTACACTTACAGTCATTCGAAGTGTCAATAGATTGTTTTTATTCCGACTTTGTTTTTTTTCTAGCCACGTTTATTCGTTTGGATTACGCAAGTTACAACGACTAGTAAACCAGTTTTGTTGTTTCCACGGTAGTCGCTATTGTTGTTTTTGTTGCTGTTGTTGTTTTGATGTCAAGGTAAAGCAAGTAACGATTAGAATTCAAACAGAAAATTCAAACAATCAAGTTCGAGTGCAGAGCTTTGAGACTCACGTATTCATAGTACAAGCGGAAACCGATATGAGCTTGAAACCCTAAACTCTCGAGTAGCTCATTGTGGGCGCGCTTGTAATTAAAACCTTTACGCAATACTTTGGTTATTTGGTAATCAAACCTTATTAGTTTACCATTATGAAAATCCAAAGCGGAAACCCGTTTTATGAATTCACACGACTAGTGTGTATAGCATTGCATTTTTCTAAACGCATTTTTTATACTGAAATCGAAACGTTTAAAGCTGTAGCAGTATGAATGATATCGTGAGTCAATTTATATTTCTTTAAATATTTTTAGATTCAAATATAAAGTATTTGAAAATCGTCTTAAATTTAACTATTATTATTTTTTAAAGCAATTTCTATACTTATACCGTTGAAGGATATAGTAGAATGGATGACATAATGATTCCTATTCATATTCATATATCTTTAAATATTTGTATTAGATTCAGGAAATGTATTTGCAAATACTCTACATTAAACTTTATCATCTCATTAGTCATGTTTTAGTATTCTTTGGCACGAGAACTCGCTACTAGAGTTTTCTAACGTGCTTTAAGCTAACTTGAGCCGAAGCGTAACTCAAAACGCAGTTACAAATAAATTCACGTTCAAAGCCATAACAGACGAGTGCAGCAGGTATGGTGTGTTTATATAAACAAATAAGCAAGGGAACGTCTAGGAATGATAAAAATGCATATGCAATTATTGAGCGTGAATTACAAGTTAATACAATAACAAGGTACAACTGTCGATGTCATCGTCACATATATGTGTCGGGGTTGGGGAAGCCATGAACATAAAAACAAAAACAAAAACAAAAACAAAAACAAAATAGAACAACATCGAAAAATGTATACAAATAAATACATATACATAGTATCTGTGGTGGGAGAGCATTGAGTGCCAAAAACGCCAACGTGCCGTGCCCCTGTGACAGTGTGTCGCTGTTGTTGTTATTGATGTTGATGCGAGTCTGTGTGACCGCCCGACCAAGCACCAAGCACAGGCCGACCGACGTGAACAAGCAGCAACAGGCGGTTGTTTGGTGCGGTCGATCTCAGTCTGCATCGACAACGGCAACAGTTCATAACGTAGCGCGCGCAAAACAAACTCGACAAAAAATCAAACGGAAAAACGACAAAGGTGTGTGTGTGTGAGTGTGAGTGTGTGTATTTGTGTGAGAGCGAGAGTGGGCGTGTGTGTGTGTGAATGCCAGATCCTCAAGTGTTGCACAAGACGTAAAGTTGAAAAAGTGTTGTAAAGCACAGCTAGATCGTTCAGGCCTTCAGTAGTCATCTCGCTCGCACTCAGGCGCCACCGGCATGTGTATATGTCAAAGTTTATTTGTCTGAATTTGAAGTGTTATTGGTGGTGTTGGTGTTGCTGTTGTTTGTATCGTTTGTTCTCTCTGCAAGAAAAACAGCGGATGACAACAAATTTGGATGTCAAACAAAATTAGGCATTGCGTGATATATATATGGTGTTTGTGTGTGTACACATAGTATAGGAATATCGTTCAAATCTAACCAAAAGACGCGAGGCTGTTGGAAGACGTTGCGCGCTGCTGTTTTAAAAAGTAAAATGATGTCATAGAATAATTGAATAAATTCAATAACAACTCAACGTTCCACTCATTCCCCCGCACAGTTCCAGGCGCATTAAGGTGTCCTTAATACCGTTACCAATAGCAGTAACAGTAACAGTAACAGTAGCAGAGATGGAATCAACTAAAACCTTCCTTTTGGAAAAGTACAACGGATTATGTAATTACATGGAGAAAGACACAATGGGCAGCGAGCTTGCTATCTACGGCACCTCAACATTGATGCTGCTCGTCGCATACCTGAAGCGCAAGCCGACCTACCTGGTGCGCCAATTCAAACAGCCCTCTCATATACCCGAACGCATCATCAATGAGCGCATAATGCACACAGGCCAGATACGTGGCGTTCAGCAGCGTGATCAAGACACTCTGCTGCTGATCAAACATCGTCCACTTCTGCCGATCTTCACCAGTCGCGAACGCCTGCTGCCTGTTAAGCTGCCAGGTGTGCGTGTTAATGCCAATGGCTATTCATGGCTGCAACAGTGTCTGGTTGGACGCGATGCCACCTTTATACCGCTAAACAAGAGTCAAACCCAGGACTATGTTGTCTGTCAGCTCTGTTTGGTGCATCCGCCCAAAGGCAACAAACTGATTGATGTCTCCGAGACCCTGCTCAAGCTGCGTTTTGCCAAATATGCACAAGATGTGGCGGCAGCCGTCAAGAGGAACAACAAATACTATAATCATCTGCGCCAGGTGGAGACCACTACGGCCACCAAAGAAGCCTGGCTGGCCTGGGCTGCACGCTATCCCTACATCTTGCAGCAATTCGATCATCTCAAGGCATCGCTGCTACCCAAGCAGAAGCTATTGCCAGAGCTCGTACGCTAATCGACTTTTAAGTGTGTACCATGACATGGAATAATATACGATCTTTGAATGGAGCTACACACATCATATTTGTTAATTTAATTATAAGTCGCCGTATTGTGACAATTAGAAATCCCAAAAAGAACTTTAAAAGCTATACGTTTTTTCGCTGTGGTATCAAAATGAACGCCCGAATTTGTTTATTAGCAAATGTTGTCATTGTTTTTATTTTATTTTTTTTATAAATTTGTGTGCGCAATATACACCTATGATATACTATATAGTATCACATCTGTTTATGTGTGACCGCATGTATGCCTGTGTGGGTGCGTGTGTGTGTGCAAATATTCTTCGAAATAAAATAAAACAATATACTATATATAATTCATGTTTTTAAAGTATTCTTGAGCTTATTTGTGCATTCTCTCTATACAAAAAACCTACAGTTCGATTTCTTCATCCGCTCCTAACGAATCTCAAGCTCGGCCAAAATGAGTTGCGGTATTTCTATGGTGAAATATATATTATTTATATTTAATTTGCTTTGTTCGGTGAGTAAAAATTTAACATTTTATATATATATTGTATTACCTGTAGTTCAATGTTTTCATTCTCATTTGTCTCGTTACATTTAATTTGTTCTGTTGTTTTTTATGATATCATAACATAAACTTTCAATTCGTATTTTATAACTGGTTTTTTGTACTTTGTTTTTAACTTGCTACTAATGTTTTATTTTTTGGTATTTACTTACAAAATGCATGTGTTTTAGTGAGCTTAAACAGGTTCTACTGTACTTTAAGCTATGTTTTGAGCGCCGTCAAGAAAGTGTCGAGACGCCGAGGCCTAAAAACCGGTTATCCAAAAAAAATATTTGTGGCAATTCAGAAAATATGTTTGTTTTTGGTTTTCGGGAGTACAGCTTGAGATCATCAGCATGCAAAACTTGTTATTTAAATTGGGGCTACATATACAGTACGTTCATATATGACGTACCAGTAGTATTTTCAGCCAAATGTTTATTTTGATTTTGATTCTGAAGTTTAGGTAGAACCGCCAGCACGAGGTTAACCAGTTAGTGTTAGTATGCGCAACAGGTTTCAAAATATAACGTTTTTTGTTTTGAATTTGAATTGCAATTGTATAAAGTCGGAGTTTAAAGAGATTTGTACGTTAAAAACCAGTTAGAGCGTAAAAAAATATACATATATCATTTAACATGGCAGGCATTTGGCGTGTGGGAAGTGTTTTTATATTCTGAACCTATAAAACCAGATATAATATAACCAGGATATAATGGATTTGTCCAAAATGGAGTAGTAGATACTATAGTGTACCGCATTGTTACTAGAAACTATAAACAGATGAAGTTTATGTTACAATTTAAACAGATCTATCCGTTTTGCAGATGTCGGTAATCGATTGTAACCAATCGATGTAGGAAAATTAGCTTTAAAGTTTATAACAGCAAAAGTTATTTAGAATTATCAATACCACACTGTCGGGCGCCGCCCCGACTGCTTCGCTTGCTTTTTTATTATACATTGTCTAGTAGAGCAAGCAGTTGAATAAGATTCTAATAATTTGTAGTCTAGTCACGCAAAGACTGACACCCACCCAGTCAGCCAAATATTGTGCAATGTAAAATGGAAAATTGCGCAATTACACAGAGTTTGGGCATAGGCATAGGGTGATTGGGGTAAGTTGTGGAGGTCGAAGGCGATGGCGATGGCGAGGGCGAGGGCGAAGGCGATGGCAAGAGCGATACTCCGAAGCGCTGACTCTTAAAATAGCTGCTTTAATTAAATATGAACTTGGCACATAGTCGGAATGACTGAGCGACTGAGCGACTGAGTGACTGAGTGACTTTCTAACTGTGCCTGAGTCAAAGTTGTAGCACCCAAAATTCATTGCATTTCCACACGCATTAGTACGGCCTGGGTGAAAATTCCTGTGTAAAAATGGAAATTGGGCGTTGACAGCAAACTTGAACTCATTTATTTGGTATGAGTTCAGTTTTGAGCTCATTTGTTTATAGCACGCACACAATTATTCCATTCACAGATACATGTTGTACGTACGTCTGTCGTACTCGAACTCGCTTAATTGTATTAGGTCTAAGCTTGGTCTGCTCTTAATTCCCATAGGGGACCGAACTCATTTGACTTTACTGCATAAATTAGTTCGAAAATAATCTACAATAAAAAATGGGTCAATATGCGAGTTCAAGCGTGCCCATTAATGGATGAATGGACGAATCGGAAGTGGGTTAAAACTCGATTACAGCGTGTAGCATATATAAAAAATTGAAAATAGTTTAGGTTCAACTCTTAACAACAAATAGAATTTTTAATATTTACACTACTCACAGATGTATTTTGAGGATTGGCAATTTATTTGCTGACGCACTTAACGTGGAAATCAATGCAAACAGTTGCCGCTAGCATATTAATTTGTTATAGTTATCATTTAATCTAAATAGCCTAATTGCCAACCATACAATATTGATTAGATATAGCTATAAGGAAGATATGGATAATGCACGAGAACTTTTCAAAACTGCTGGTGTCACTAAGTACAGCTTTTACTAAAACAAACTCAATGGAAATAAAGCAATTATAAAAATCTATTTTTTGCATTTTAAATTATTAATTTAGATTAGATGTAGAATAATTAAATTGTAGTTAAATTGATAATTCTACAAATTATGGTCATTATAAAACTGTATTATTTGGTTTAATAATTATTGCTTGTTATTATTTTTATTTTTTTTGGTTTGGCGCTTCAATTTGCATAATTATCACTGTGTAGTTGCTAATTCAAATACCAAACACAACTTTTTGTCAGTGTATTCAAATTTTGGCGCTTTTGTACAAAAGCTTTCGTCATAGCTTATAGCTTTTTTCTATCGAATGTATACCCAATAAGCAATTTGTGTGATATCTAAATTAATGTTTACTTCTATTGAATTGTAGATATGCGGCATTTTGTTGATCGTTTTCGGAGCATTGCTCTTCAGCAATATCCATAATATCGATGATTTTACAGAGGCTCTTCGCACCCAGCAAGTGCCCGTTACAATGATTATACTGGGCACGGTTATACTCTTGATCTCATGGTTCGGCTGCTGTGGTGCCATTCGCGAATCCTACTGCATGTCCATGACTGTAAGTAACTGATCATTGTTAGTTTGTTCCATCTACAGATCATTATAATGTGATTGATTTCCAGTACTCCATATTGCTGTTTGTGCTAATGATTGGTCAGTTGGCTTTGGTTATATACATGTGGCTGCAGAAGGACAAATATCTGGTTATTATGGGCGATGTGGTTGAAAAAGCCTGGGAGCGTCGTACCCGACGAGCTGACTACATGGATGCCATACAGATTAGCGTAGGTTGAGCGAGACGTGAAAGTAGCCATAAATACCTAAAATCATATGCTTTTTCAGATGGAATGCTGTGGTCGCAGCGGTTTTACCGACTATACCTACCAGGGCTACTTCCCGCCATCTTGCTGCAAGGATACCAATAACTGTCGTAATGAGACCGTCTACCGTCGCGGTTGCAAACAGGCCTTCGTTGACTATTGGGACAGAAACAGTGACATCATTAAGTACACCGGCCTGGTTATTGCCGCTATTGAGGTAAGATCCATTAATCGTTATTGATATATAGCTATAGATTATAATACTAATCGTTAAATGTTGCAGTTCGTTGGCTTCATATTCGCCTGTTGTTTGGCGAACAGCATTCGCAACTATCACCGCCGAGCAGAGTATTAGTGTATCCGAGAAAGACGTTTGGACTTTTGAACGTTCGAACATTTGGACATTTTGTGGCCTTACTAATTTTAATTGAAACCGAAAGTACGAATTATGTTGCCCAATTTTTTTATAAAAATCAAATTATACCTTATACAACATACAATGCATTATATCAATCTTATGTAATTGATTGAAGATTGATTAAGTTGGCCCCTGTCAACGACTCTTTACGCACATTTTGAAAACCCAATAATCTTTTATTGAATCTGCACTGTACTCTGTTTTTATTTGTTTCTATTCAATTGTGCTATTATTTTTGCTACTGTACAAATGATGTAAACATTTTCCCTTAATTTATATACATACGAAATCCAATAAAATTATTAATTAATTTTATACGGCAGTCGAATCCTAATTTTTCTAGGAAACTGATATGATAATAGCCTTAGCTACATATAGTGCATATACATTGCTTATCATTGTACTTGTGGGCTATTTTTGTAGACCGAACTACTTACTATAGGCGATAGTGTGAAAAGTATACCGTGTATTTATTATGATAATGTTCAAAAATCCATTTAATATTTTTGTTTTATTTTGGCAGTTAAACGTATTAGTAAATTTCACCAATGCTCATAATATTCCTTTCTTGAATTGTTTATTAATAAATCATAACGATAACTGTGGGGACTCCCGAGTAGGTGTTGGCTTTTCTAATTTCCACTTGACTCATGCGCAAAATACGAGCTAATTGACAGTCGCAAAACATTAAAGATAACTGACGATTATCAACTGGACGTTAATTATACCATACTCAACTCAAGTTGACCGCATGGCTTTGTAATCACATAACCTAGACCAAAACATAGAGCTGAATCAGCAGCCTCGCACAATATTGGTTTCGTTTTCTCGTCTCCAACTAAAATCAGAGGCAGTCAAAGTTCCATTGATAATGTCTTTCTGGATGAGTCAGAGATGATATATGTCAGAAAAGTTGACACTCGTGCTATATATATCTACGTATTTGTATATAACACACAGGTCCCCGGTGTATATAGACCATAAGGAACCGGGTACATTCCGCGTTTAGGTACAATCCGATAAGGTCCATTGATAAGCCCATCGTACTATATGGCCATATAGTAGATCTAATGCACGCGAAATGTTGTTATGTGAGATAAGCATTTAAGATAAGTTAAGCAATTCAATTGGCTGTTTGGGGCTACAAAAATTTCATTATTAATGCCCAGATCTCGCCAGTAGACAGCTTACTTAGCCGCGAGCATTTGCTACGAACGGACTTAACTCGAAAATCGAAATACTATAACGAATAAACGACATCAAAATGAATTGCCTATCGAACATGTTCAAGTACTTGTTGTACATACTCAATGTCATCTTTGTGGTAAGTATGAAGTGCAGTGTAGTGTAGTGTAGACCGCGCAACAAACATTTAAAGTTTATTCTATACCAACCTATAACTATAATGTCTCGCCCAGGCTGGAGGTGTGCTGCTGATTGTGGTCGGATCGATTATGCTGGCCGATATGGGCACCTTCGGCTCATTCACGGATACGGTTAACACACGCACAATACCCATTGGCATCATTGTCATTGGCTGTGTCATATTTGTGGTATCATTCTTTGGCTGCTGTGGCACAAGTCGCGAAAACTCCTGCTGCACCACAATAGTAAGTAATTACAGCATTTCGAAGTCAAATCCAAACCATTGAATACCCTTTCTTCTTTTAAATGTATAGTACGCTGTTTGCATGTTCATTTTGTTCGCTCTACAATTGGCACTGTCGATTTGGATCTTTGTCGAGCGCGACAATGTATTGGACAAAATGGGAAAATTGGTGGACACCGCTTGGGAAGAGAATACCGATGCCAAGGGATATCCAATGGATGTGCTCCAGCTATCCGTACGTATTTGAATATTTTATTAACAATCACTTTTCGTAATTAAATCTTACTTTCAAATATTTTAGTTCAAGTGCTGCGGCAAAACCAGTTTCAGGGATTACAACGGCGCAGTTCCAGCCTCTTGCTGCGGTTATTCTGATCGTAATCGCGTATGTGAACAGGAAATCTATGCTTACCGTCCCGGCTGCCGTGGAGATTTCGTTGATTTCTGGTCTTCCAATTCGGACATCATTGCCTGGAGCAGTTTGATCTTCTCACTCTGTGAATTGGGCATCTTCATCATTGCATGCTGTTTGGCTGGAGCCATGAGAAAGCAGCATACATAAGCTAGCGTAGCATAGCTTACATCAGTTGTACATCATTTGTCATAAGGAAATATACAGAAACACATAGGATACTTACAAAACTTAAGTTTATTGTGTTTGCTGTCAATAATATGATCAATCGTATTTCAGTCGCATTATCTAATCAGAATAAGACTTTTTTCAATATTATTTTTAGTAGTTCTTGGCTAATATCAAGCAATCGAACTACAACTTTAAGCAGAGTTCGCAGAACTTATTATCAGTAGATTTTTCCATTTTTAAAAAGCGATAGGCGTGGGTCTTCGGTGCGTATTAGGTCATGACTAGATGATTCAGACCTTATCAATGAATCAATTCGCGCCCACACATGTACCCAAAACATATTTACACATTTGCCACCAAATTTCTGTTTCATAGTAGAGATAGACCTAGAGCAATGTTTACGTGTATTCGTTATCAATATTATAATTGATAAGATACTCAAATTGCGAATATCTAGATACGCTTCAGGCTCAGCTCATTTAAGTACGGTAGCCCAACACGGCACCCAGTCTAATCGAACTACAGTAAACGACGCGTACACAAGGCGCGATAAAACCATAAAATTATTTCACAACCTCTTTACAACTAAGGATATAAATTCAACAAAAGGAATACAATAATAAAAAATTATTCTAAATTATTTTAATTCGATTGATTTAAAATAACAGCTTCAAAATGAATTGCGTTGCGGGATTCCTAAATGTTTTACTCTACCTAATTAACATTGTGTTTTTGGTGAGTTAACTATGATAAATTAATTATTATATATGGTTTTTATAAATATATATACAGATTGTTGTAACTACAAAATATATAATAATATAATATAATATGGATATATATAATTGGATAATTATAATTTTATTTTAAGCATATTAATCGATACTTTTGATCTGAAATATTAAAATAATATTACGATACTAAATCTTATAAAATTATAGTTTGTGTTTGTTGTTGTTTGTTTCATATTTATATTTAAAGTTAAGTGAATTTTATTCTACTGTCTTACGAGAAAATCTTTGATGACTATAAGAATTCATTCATTCATTTAATTTTTGAAAATAAATTATGACATCACATTGACGAATAATCTAAGATTTACGGAATGGAAGAGGAATTAGCATTTCTCTGTGAATTCTTAAAATAAGTAATTGAGATGAATATTATGATTAGCCTTGAAAATATTTTAAACTATATCATAATATATCGTCATGGAACAGTTCATCAATGTATCACCAATATATGAGTTCCATATATGATTGCTCATGCGCTAGAGCTCATAGGATTACATTTTTAGCCATTATACAATATATATAGCGTACATAGTATAATTTTGACATTGTTATCATTGTCAGTGGTGGTAAAAACAAAAATGTATAAATACATAAATTAATGTGTTTGAGTCATTTGTGAAGTACATTCTTTGTAATGGCACTTTCGATCCGATAAAAGTTTATAGATAAATAAAATTTGTAGCCTTATCAATGATGAATTATTCGGTTACAATGATAACAACAAGCTAAAAAAAGTGTACTATTTGAAAAATGTCTTTATACGTATCTAAGGACACTTATATGTATATTAATGTACTAATTTAATTCGTTAGATTTACTAATTAATTAATTTCTATTTGTTGAATTATAGGTAGTTGGTATACTACTGATCGTGCTGGGCTCAATAATGCTCTCGCACATTAATCAGTTTGATGGCATTCAAGAGCTGATGGACACCGATGCCATACCCATTTGTGTTACGGTTCTGGGCTGTCTCATCTTTGTAGTGTCGTTCTTTGGATGCTGTGGCACTTGGCGCCAGAGCGCCTGTCTAACCTTCACGGTAGGTTCATCGTAATACCTCCATTGATATTCAGCGATTTAAATTCAGATGAATGAAGTATAATTATATTTCTATTTTATTTTTTAATATTTTTATTTTCATTAATTAATTAAATTGAAATCTGTAGTATGCCTCAATGATGTTTATACTTTTCGTGCTGCAACTGGTGCTCACCTGCTGGGTGGCTGTCAATCGGCAGGGATTCCTGCAGGATATGAGTAATCTGGTGAATACGGTCTGGAATGAAGACACAGAAGCAAATGGTTATCCAATGGGAGCAATTGAGGTCACTTTCGACTGTTGCGGTGACATTAACTATACGGACTACTTTACAAAAGGATATACCACTCTGCCCGGTACCTGCTGCGGTTACACCAATCGCAATCAAGCCTGCCCTGCAAGCATATACGAGAGCCGTCCGGGTTGCAATGCTAAATTCACAGATTTCTGGACGGATAATACTAATATCATTCGTTGGGCTGGACTTGGTATTTGCATATATGAGTTCTTAGTCTTCCTTTTAGCTGCCGTGCTGGGCAATTGCATGCGGAATGCAAATTCAGGCAGAAATGTATCAGCATGAAAAGGAGAATAACAGAAACAATAATTATGACAAATTCAAACAGAATCAATATTAAGAATGTTAATGGAATGTAATGTTTTGTATTGTTGTTTGTGAATCATAAAAAGCTGATTAAGTATTATATTTTATGTTAGTTTTATAAATTTTATTTAATTACTTAAAATAACTCAATTATGTTGATTAACTGAGTTGGGATTCAATTTATACTTAAGATTTACAAATATTAAAATGATAATGTTTTAAAAATGCACCTAATAAATATTACTTTTGGTTATTTAGTTTTAAGGAATTAATAAATGTCTGGAATTAAAGCTGTGATATGTGTAACAGCCATAAGGTGGCGTGGCAGACCCCAAAAAGAATATATTTTCCTGATCAGGAAGAGCAGCCGAGTCGATTAAGTCATGTCATTCCGTCCGTCCGTCCCTAATTTAAAAAAATCGTACTATTTTTTAAAATTTTTTTTGGAATAACGGCATAAATTTGCCCATGTAAACGGTGTTGGAAGGTGTGCTACAACTGACCGCATGGGAACACCAATGCTGGCAACATTTGCGGACGATGTGTGCGTAACGTACCGCTCAAGATGTGAACACGATG
>JBANCZ010002631.1:0-15048 GCA_037040025.1 Sphaerogastrella javana
CTGTGCGGTTAAGTTGAACAGCTGCGTTAGTCGTCCTCGGCTGTGCAATATTAAATAAATATATCAGCATAGTAAATTAAAGTCTATAAACCAATCAATCAATATATACCGCTAATGTTTATGCGCTGCGCACTGAAGCAGCTAATGCTGCAGTCAACCCTCAAGCAGCCAGCATTGGCCACAGCGTCCGTGGCGTCGGCATTGCTGCGACTCCACCATGTGAGCGCTGTGCAGATGATGCCAAGCAAACGCACAAAACTGTTGGTAGTCCAAGGCGCAAATTCTTGATTATTTGAAAATTGTTTATTATTAATATTGGAACTTCTCATTCGTTACAGTGAGCTTAAGCGCCGTCTGAAAGCTGAGCAAAAGGCCAAGGAGAAGGCGGAGAAGGCTGTAGCGGCTGCCGCTGCGGCACCCGAAACGGCACAAAAGAAGAAATCAGCTGCCGAACAGGAGGAGGAGATCTCACCCAATGAGTATTTTAAGTTGCGTTCAGCTGCTGTCGCTGAATTGAAGCAAACAGCCGAAAGTCATCCGTATCCACATAAATTCCATGTGAGCATCTCACTGGAGAATTTTATTACTAAATACTCGGAGCTCAAGGATGGCGAAACCTTGGATCAAGTTAATCTGAGTGTTGCTGGTCGTATTCATGCCATTCGTGAATCTGGAGCTAAACTTATCTTTTACGATTTGCGCGGCGAAGGGGTCAAACTGCAAGTTATGGCTAGTGCCAAGTCATATAAGAGTGAGGCTGCCTTCGAGTTGGACACTGCCAAACTTCGTCGTGGTGATATTATTGGTGTTGTTGGCCATCCTGGCAAAACTAAGAAGGGTGAACTCTCCATAATGCCGACTGAATTGAATCTGTTGTCGCCTTGTCTCCACATGCTACCTCATCTTCATTTTGGGCTCAAGGATAAGGAGACGCGCTATCGCCAGCGCTATCTCGATCTGATACTTAACAACAAAGTGCGCGAAACTTTCCAGATACGTGCTAAGGTAAGGTTAACATTTATAAACCAAAGAGGCATTTAATCATTTTTCCATCTGTGCACAGATCATTTCCTATGTACGACAATTTTTGGATAGGCTTGGCTTTCTGGAAATTGAGACGCCCATGATGAACATGATAGCTGGCGGTGCCACGGCCAAGCCATTTGTCACGCATCATAATGAGTTGAAAATGGATTTGTTTATGCGCATAGCGCCGGAACTGTATCACAAAATGCTTGTTGTTGGCGGTTTGGATCGAGTGTATGAGATTGGACGTCAGTTCCGTAATGAGGGCATCGATTTGACGCATAATCCTGAATTCACCACATGTGAATTCTATATGGCATACGCTGATTATCATGATCTCATTGAGATTACGGAACAGATGATTTCCGGTATGGTTAAGGCTATACATGGCTCCTATAAAATCAAATATCATCCCGATGGACCCGATGGCATTGAACAAGAGCTAGACTTTACGCCACCCTTTAAGCGTGTATCAATGATCAAAACTCTTGAGGAAAAGCTACAGGTCAAGTTCCCATCGGCAGATACGTTCAACAGTCCGGCGACCAATGAATTTCTGTCACAACTGTGCATCAAACATCAGGTGGAGTGCCCTGCGCCACGCACCACAGCTCGCCTGTTGGACAAACTAGTCGGTGACTTTATTGAAGAGACATGCATTAATCCCACATTCATTTGTGAACATCCTCAAATAATGTCACCCCTCGCCAAATACCATCGCAGTGAGCCTGGACTTACCGAACGCTTTGAGCTCTTTGTTGCCAAAAAGGAGGTATGCAATGCCTATACAGAGCTTAACGATCCAGTTGTGCAACGTGAGCGTTTCGAGCAACAGGCCAGCGACAAGGCTGCCGGCGATGATGAGGCTCAAATGGTCGATGAGAACTTCTGCACAGCGTTGGAGTACGGTCTGCCACCCACTGGTGGCTGGGGTATGGGTATCGATCGCCTAACCATGTTCCTGACCGATTCCAATAACATAAAGGTACGTAACACACTCCCTCATTTCATTCCCAATTATTATTCTATCATTCAATGTACTTACAGGAGGTGCTATTGTTCCCTGCCATGAAACCAGAGGACGCAAATCGTACACAGGCACCAAATACAGCCGAAGCAACCACCCAGTGACAAAATAAATTGTGCTTCACATACGGATGCATGGATGCAGACTCTTCAAATTAATATGTGCGCTAATATGAATAAATAAAACGCATTTTGTTCGTCGTGTTTATTCCTCATATTTCAAAGTTTTTTTTTTTATATTTATATTGTAGTTTTATAGATTCTTTGCATTGGTTACGGAGTACAAATTACATTCAGTTTAAACCTCGTTTTACCAAAAACTCGGGATGAAAGACAAACTGACAAAAAAAATTTATACAAATATCAATTACTCCTTGTAAGAAAAATTCATGGATTATCCTCATCTGTTGTTTGCATGTAGTGCTTGATGTAGTCGACTACCAATTTGTTTCGGGTTAAAATGCAATAATGCTCCACTTTCGGCCCCGTACATTCATTGCATAGCTACAAAAATACAAACATTAAATATTAATATAGTGTAATTAAGTTTATGTGCATTAAGATACAGACAGTAATAGGACCATATAAGAGATTGTTATACGTTGAATTATAAGCTTATGCCAATGATTCACTGTTTGACCTCATATCAATTATTTATTTTACTTTAAAACTTACTGTTTTCAAAAGATGATTGAAGTGATGCGCCCAGTTTGGCATGTAGATGTAGGATAGGAGGGTAATTATAGGGTAACTAGTACGGAAATCTGCTCAGAGGATGTTCCAGCATCTTCATAACTTATGCTGCAAATAATATTTGATTCGTTTAACACTTCTAAAATCCATATGAGTATGAATAACTTATACAAACAGATTACGACTGATTGTCTGGCAAATTCTTATGATTACCGTCGACGTTGGGGGTGGGCGTGTACCTCATGCGTTTGGCGAGTGGTTCATATTCTGATTTTTGAACAGCATTGGCTCGATTCTGTTTATTCTTGTCGTTCTTATGGATATATTTTGTCAATCCATCTGCTTCATCTACACACAGTGGCCTGTCGCCGTTGCCAATAACACGATCAATCAATGATGTTGAAGGGTCCGTTTTTATGTTCTTATTGTTCCTGTTGTCGTCCAGTCGATTTGGCGAATGTACTGCATGGTCTGGGCTCTTGTTTCTCCACATTTCCCAATTGTCATCCGTTCGATGGAAAATATGCTCTGCGTGCTTTGGGCTCTTGTTTCTCAATTTGTCTAAATCGTCCTCCTTTTGACTTGTCGAATTTTCTGCATGTTTTGGGATCTCGTTACACTTGTCCCGATTGTCCTCCCTTTGATATCGCGAATACTCTGCATGGTTTGGGATCTTGTTGAACTTGTCCCAATTGTCCTCGCTTCGATTTCGTGAATTCCCTGCATATTTTGGGCTCTTGGGTCTCCCCTCGTCCCAACTGTCTGCCCTTCGATTTGGCGAATACTTTGCACGTTTTGGGCTCTTGTTTCTCCCCTTGTCCCAATTATCCATCCTTCGATTTGACGAATACTCTGCACGTTTTGGGCTCCTGTATCTCCCCTTGTCCCAATTGCCCTCCCTTCGGTTTGACAAATAGTCGGCACGTTTTGGGCTCCTGTATCTCCCCTTTTCCCAATTGTCCTGCCTTCTATTTGACGAATATTCTGCACGTTTTGGGCTCTTGTTTCTCCCATTTTCCCAATTGTTCTTCATTCGATTTGGCAAATACTCTGCACGTGTTTGGCCCTTGTTTCTCCTCTTGTCCCAATTGTCTTCTCTTCGATTTGGCGAATACTCTGCATGTTTTGGGACCTTGTTTCTCTCCTTGTCCCAATTGTCGTTCCTTCGATTTGACCAATACTCTGCATGTTTTGGGCTCTTGTTTCTCCATGTGTCCCAATTATCCTCGCTTCGATTTGACATATATTCTGCACGTTTTGGACTCTTGTTTATACACTTGTTGCCAATATCCTCCCTCTCCTGGGCGTTATTCCGCTGACTGTATAGTCCATCATTATTAACTGTCTTGTCTAGTAATTTTTGAAAATCATCGATATTGCTTCGCTGGTATTTAACATCAGAGTCAGTCACCGATGTCTTTAGTGAGCCTAAGCACATTGTGGCTGAAATAGAATTATCGAATTTATTATACAACTGATTGGTTCCAGTGTTCTGATAGACTGGCTGTGACCCGTAATGAGTGTTAATATTGTATCCGGAGTATTCACAAGTCGTAATATGCCCTTTCAAATTTCCATCAGAACTCTGTGTTTTGGCATCGTCTTCCGCCACCTGGAAATCAAGCAATTAGCGATAAGCATTTCAATTGAAAATGTCGACTAACTTACTTTTCGTTCAAATTGGGAACATTGCAGTAGCTTAGACTTGGTAAGCCGTGGGTCCCTGGATGACGGTTTGTATGAATGTTGTACATGGTTAACTACTTTGTGCTTCTCATAACTATAGTTGCTATTGTGTCGGAAACGATTTGATCGGTAAGAATAGGACGGCCCCTTAGAACTTCTTCTATCAAATGTGGAGACAGCAAAATGCCTGCGGGGTGCCCTACGTTCATTCATCTTCAATAGTTTTAAGCGTTCCTCTATTGGTATGGGGCTAGTTTCTGGCAGTGAACCCCAATCATTTAGAAGTAATTCACATTTTTTACGCAAACGCAATGACTCGAGCGTTTCGGCTTCGCCGTCCGCAAGTAGTTCATGCCTGCTCCAACGTTCAATCGCTTGCAAAATGTGAGTCTCCTTCAGCATTGCCACATCCGGAACGGGCAGCGTTGCCAAGGTATTAACCATAACCAGTTTGAAATCCATACCTTTCCCGTTCTCAGTAATAAACATGTTAAGCAGTCGCAGCCCACGAAACTCAATAAAATAAAGTCGACAGATCTTAACGCTTTTTTCCAAAATGTTAAGCAGTTGAATGCGCGTCTGCAGAAGCTGAGCACGCACCAAGCAGCGCAAGAAATACAATGTATCCTCTAGATTCTTCAGTCCCTCGTGACTGAATGCCTCTATCGTATCCAATACGTCTGAATCCTCAATTTCTGATTTCTTCGGCCTAGGAGGACTCATGTGATTGATTCCTGTACCTTGTTTGAATGGCTTGCCAACCGCTTTATGCTTGATTGGCTCTACTTTATCTATATGATGATGTACCTCCTTTTGCTGATCTTCATCTGAATTTGACAGTGGCTCTGTCAGTTTCAAGTTTTGGTTATTATTATCAGATTCAGCATTGCTCTCAATCTCACTTCCCACAGATTCGCATTTCCAAGAGTCACAAAAACAGCGCTCAAACGAGTCTTGATTGTGCTTGTCTTTATAATAAAATGTGATCTCCTCACCGGGCATAATCTTCTTGATACTGAAGAAACCGATGCGCAACTCTCCATTGACTGTCCATTTCTGCGTCTCGGCATTTGGGTCACAGCTGTGGTTAATGAAACGCGATATGTTGCCTTTGGCGGTGGCATCGATAATCGTTTTCCCGCGCAGTGTCATCAAATAATGATGTTTATAGTGATCCGGGGAATACTCACTCGAACGTCGATCAAATTCAGCTTTATCGATAACTTCACCAACGTATTCAATTATGAATTCACCAGACGGTATCTCCAATTCGGCCCTAATGCCGTAACCCTTCTTTTGGGTGCGAAATACACTGCATGGCCAGGATTGATTCAGCTGGAAACGCTTGTTGCAACAGCGCTGTCCATTGCTACAAAGTGAGCCACATTCGATCATTAGCAAGCGATTCATACAGTTCGTGTCATAACAGAGTTGTTCGTTATTCACATTCTTGTCGCCCTGATGAGAGCAATAGCATTGGATCTCCTTATTCTCCCAGCTAGGCTGACAAGCGCTACTATAGATATTCTCACGCAGCGATTGGAACGTTTTGATTCCATTACGGCGCATAAATGTATCATTAATATCAACCATGTCGGCTAGTTTAGACATTTGTATCGTCAGACTTATAGTTGAGTCCTTGTTGATACGGTTCGAGCGCTGAGGCGAAAGGGAAACCGTTGTGGAGGCCGCCTCTTTCTTAGCCACATTATGGGTAATTTCAGAAACTTCCAACACTGTATTCACTTCTCGCCGCTTTGTGAATTTTAGTGTATCCTGTGATACATGTGATGATTTCTTACTGTTAGAGGTATCATTCGATAATGGCGGTGTTGTTGCAGAGCCGCGTTTTATTCCTTTCTGATTGTTCTGTACGTGCACCTGGCTGTTCATTTTCGGGTCGTTCTCGATATTTTGATTCTGTTTCTTGCTAAATTCACGTATTGAAGGTTGCTTTTTCGTACGAGCAGTCGTAGTATTATTTGTACGTTTCCGTGTTTTTGATTCATCTTTGGCCGTTCCTTGATATTGGTTGTTCCTTTTAGGTCTTTTTCGGCTTGGAGTATCGTTATCGTTTACGTTTCCGTTTTCACTTGAATTGCTTTTATTCTGTATATTTTTATCAGCTGTTTTGGTTGGTGTTTTGTTATTCTTTGATCCATTTAGATAGGATGCATCACGTTTTTTTCGAAGGGTCATATGTAAAACATTTTGCTTGTTTTTATCGTTGCGTTTCGGCTTTTGGTCTTTGTCCTGGCTTTTAATTTTGAGATCGTTCCTGATTTCCATTTGATTCTGTTTCTTGCTAGATTCATGTATTGAGAGTTGCTCACAACCCGTCGTTGTATTACTAAGCCGTGCTCTTTTTATTGATTCGGCTTTGGCTGCTTCTTGTTCCATAAGTCTCTTTCGGCTTCGAGTTTCGATTATTCTGATGGGGGAACTTGTATTTATTTTCTTCTGAACATTTTTGCCGACTGTACGGACAGACTTCTTTGTTGCTGGCTTTGTTGTGGTTGGTTGTTTGTCATTCCCGGGTTCGTTTGGACAAGATGCATCACAATTTATTGGATGGTTCAAGTTAGCCAGGTTTCCATTCGTTTTTTTATTGGTTTTCAAGCAAGAACGAGTTGCATTTTCAACGTCAACTGGGGCTTGTTGCACGACTTTGTCTACAGTTTTAAATACATCTTCAGCATCAACTTTAGAGTTAAGTATAGTTTCAAAAGGGTTTTCAGGTTTAACGTTCTCTCTAGTTTCAACATTTGCCGTAGCTTCAGTTTGAATTTTAACTTCATTTTCATTTACATGGGCACCAACATCTTCAAAATCAACTGGGTCTTGTTGCATGACTTTGTTGTCTACAGTTTTAACTATATCTTCAGCACCAACTTTAAAGATATGTTCGGTTTCAAAGGGTTTTTCAGGTATGACGTTTGGCCTAGTTGTTGAAACATTTGTCGTAGCTTCAGTTTGAATTTTAAGTTCATTTTCATTTATATTTGCATCAACAACTGCAAAATCTTGTAACATTTTAATATCCACACTCTTTTTGATCAATTCAATATGACCATCATTAAAAAACTGAACAATGTCACCGATATTTACGTCTCCTGACGTCCCCTCATAAATTTGATTTGTGGGGATAGCTGCAATGTTGTCTCCATTGTCAATATCTGTTCTCTGGGCTTCAGTTTCCATGTTTAAGTTCATTATTGAAATATCATAAGGTAGGATGGAATCAATTCTAAACCACTTTGTGGCATTGTCACATTCTCCATCTGTGGGGTTAGCGGCAATATTGTCTTCAGTTATAATGGATCGATCGACTACGTCCATAGGTGTTATCTGGGTTTCCGCCTCCATATTTAAGTTCATTGTTGAAATATCCAAAGGTAGGATGGAATCAATACTAAGCCCCATTGTGGCTTTGTCACATTCTTCATCTGTGGGGTTAACTGCAATATTGTCTTCAGTTATAATGGATCGATCGACTACGTCCATAGCTGTTTTCTGGGTTTCCCTTTCCATATTTAAGTTCATTGTAGAAATATTATAAGGTAGGGTGGAATCAATTCTGAACCCCTTTGTGGCATTGTCACATTCATCATCTGTGGGGTTAGCTGCAATATTGCCTTCAGTTATAATGGATTGATCGACTACGTCCATAGCTGTTATCTGGGCTTCAGTTTCCATACTTAAGTTCTTTATTGAAATATCATAAGGTACGATGGAATCAATTCTAAATCCCTTTGTGGCATTGTCACATTCTTCATCAGTGGGGTTAGCTGCAATATTGTCTTTAGTTATAATGGATCGATCTACCACGTCCATAGCTGTTATCTGGGTTTCCGCCTCCATATTTAAGTTCATTTGTGAAATATCATAAGATAGGATGGAATCAATTCTTAACCCCTTTGTGGCATTATCATATTCTTCATTTGTGGGGTTAGCTGCAATATTGTCTTCAGTTGTAATGGATCGATCGACCATGTCCATAGCTGTTATCTGGGTTTCCGCCTCCATATTTAAGTTCATAGTTGAAATATCATATAATAGGAGGGAATCAATTCCACCCTCTTCTGAAGTAATCTCATATAATTTACCTGTGGTGTTGGTTTCTGTGTCGATGTCAATTATAATATATTTTAAAAAATTATCATCGTCTGTTTCTTGTGATCCTTCGTCCAGCGGACATCCTGCTTCCAAAGGCATATCATAAGGAATATCATAAGGTAGAATAGAATCAATTCTGACCCCCTCCGTAGTATTCTCATATACATTATCTGTCATGTTAACCGCAATATCGTCTTCAGTTACAACGAATTGATCGACCTTCTTCCTAGCTGTTTGGAATGCATTTAATGCTGCCATGTTTGAGTTCATAGTTGAAATATCACAAGGTAGGATGGAATCAATTCCGAACTCTTGTGCATCATTCTCATATACTTTGTCTGTGGTGTTGGCTGCAATGTTTTTGTCAATAATAATATATTTAAAAAAAATATCATCGTCTATTTTTTTCGCTTCGTTTTCCAACGGACTTGGTGCTTGCCAAAATGAGTTCCTTGTTGGAATATCATAAGGTAGGATAGAATCAATGCTAACCCCCTCTGTATCATTCTCATATACATTATCTGCGGTGTTACCACCAATATTGTCTTCATGTACAACATATTGTTCGATCTTGTCCATATCTGTACTCTGGCCTTCAGCTTCCATACTTGAGTTCACAGTTGAAATGTCATAAGGTAAGATGGAATCAATTCTGACCTCTTCTGTATCATTCTCATATACATCCTCTGTGGTGTTTCCTGCGATATTATCTTCATATACAACATATTGTTCGACCGTTTCCGTAGCTGTACTCTCGGCTTCTGATACGGTTTCATTAGATGATTCAATATTTGAGTTCGTTGTTAAAATATCGTAGGGTTGAATGGAATCAATCCTGATCCCCTCTATAGCATTCTCATATGATTTATCTGTGGTGCTGTTGTCAACTACAATATATTTAAAGAAAATGTCATCGTTTCTTTTAATATTTTCCGCTTCCGATGTGTCTTCTGCGAATGAGTCCATAGTAATAATATTAAAAAGTGGAATTGAATCAATTCTACCTCCCTCTGTAGCGTTCTTATATGGTTGATCTGTAGTGTAAGCTGTGACGTTGTCTTCATACACAACATGTTGTTCGACCTTGTCCGTAGCTTCTGCTTGCATGCTATTGGTTGCTTCCTAATGATTGAAGGTGGTTCTTTGTTAAAATATCCAAAGTTGAAATTCAATCAATTTTTCACAAAGCACTGGAAAAGTTTTGATGCAAATATGAAAGTAGACAATTTACAAACTGACTGTTGTTCCATATTCTATTGTTCGATTTCCAGCTTTGACAATTGTTTCTTGTTAAGTTGTTACATTTTTATTGACATATTTCAGATGACAGCAGGTAATTGCGATTGAATCATTTTTTTAACCGATGTTTCTACATCATTAGTTGCTGTTGCTGCTTCTGCAATTGTAAGTGATTTTAGTTAGATCAATCTATGTATTCAATTAAGTTTGTTACTCTGTTCGATCTGCCGACTCATCGAGCGCAATCTAGTCATATTATTTTAGTCACAACTGTGCGTCTACCACATCGAGGTAGTCTTTGTTTTGCGCTACTAAAATTTAGATACTGCTCTTACCACACTGCAATGATTGCTGCATCGGCATTTCAGTGCGTTGTACTGAAACTTGCAGTTTTGTGGCTGTTCCAATAACACTGTTGGTCTGGGACAGGCATTCGCTTAACAGAGCGTGGGCTCTGGTGTCCAGTAAAGCAGCATCGTTCAATTCACTCGCTGCGTCGATAATTAGGCTGCTGTCCTTGCTGATGGCGGACTCTTCTACGAGTTACGGCCATTCTGCAGTTAATTGTATAAATATACAATCGCTGGATACTTGCAGTCAATCAAATGATCAAGAATTTTGTTCCATATTTTTCGGCAATGATCTATATTTTTAGATGTACAGCGGCAATTGCATTGAAACCATTGTATCTGGCCATCATTTAATGGAACGCTTTTAGTATAAGCTTTTTGCAAATGGATGAGCCCAAATGTGCTGCTGCCTGGTGAGACGATTAGTGGGGAACATAGGCAGTACTTGTGCCGCAGTGGCAGCATGGACGACAGCAGGAGCAGGACCAGGAGCAGGAGCAGGAGCAGGAACAGAAATAGGAGCTGTTCCTTTGCTTGGTTTTGCGTTGCAAGTCTGTCCATTGGACCACAAGACGGCATATGAAGATATTTTATGAATCTGAAAATATGTGAATACGTGAATTACAGGGCAGAACATTGAAAAGTACTTACGAAATTCAAACGGAGAATATTTTCCATGAATGAATAGCCGATATATACAATACAAAATTTGTATTGAGAATCCTGAGCGGCGTATCTATACATTGCAGTCAATTTGATGCTGTATATTTCGTTTAGTTGTAATGCTATGGTAAATGAAACCATTTTAACAGCTAAAAAAATAAATGCGCCAGTAAAGTATTGCCGGATCGTTGAAAATTTTATTATTAACATGAACTTCTAAACGATCGCATCGTTTGAAAATCGATTACAATTATGTTTAATTATATGTTATAAATTAATAGTAAGTGTGCAACTAATAATTCACAATTTCAATGTCTATAATAATTCAATTTTAATTAATATAAATATAATTTAAGCTGTGATTTTTTAAAAAATATATATTATAAAAGTATTTGTAATTATTTGTTTAAAATGTATACATAAGTTTAATGTCTTTGTGTGTGTGTGTGTTTAGAAAATCGAATAAAATTATAATTGCAAATCCCCCAAGCGGCTTTTAAAAGTAATGCTCATACATACGATAATTCGCATTTCGATAACTTTCCATAATGCAACTCTACAACGATTGGTGCTGCACAATGTTCTTGCCGCTGCTTTAAAATTACTGAATTCGTTCTGTTCATTGTATGGCTCTAAGTATAAATGATTTGAAGACGTCGCAGAAATAAATCACCTCCACCCGTATGCAAAAATAGTAAATATAATTGTGATTTTTATTATAATATTCTTCATTACATATAAATTGTATATTCAGGTGGTTGAACGTCATACTCCCAATGAACTTAATCCCGATATTTCAGTGCTCTACATAAAGTTTTACCAGTCCATCATAATTATAATATTCGCAATCATCGCCAAATTGCTGATTTGCAATCTCGTCGACTTAATGTAGAATTACAACTTCAGAAGAAAAGAAAACCCGCCGACTTCGAGGTGTGATTTGTCATTCATCCCACGGTGCCAATGATCGAATGGGTTGAACTTTAGTCTGGTCTATTGCTAGAACCTCGCTAAATAGAGCTCCACTATGTGAGCGCGTTGTACGAAAGGCTCTCTACAGACAAAACTTCACTGTTAGATGTCAAATCATCATCTCCACTCACATATGTCCATGAATCTAATGACGATAACATTACAAATTTCTGGAGAAAGTTTTATGGCCGAACTGGTTGCACTGGTCGAACCTAAACCAAAATCTGACCAGGAAAACGATCCAGTACCGGAACCCAATAACCCTTAGCATCAAACCAATGACATAGCCAATCGATCAAAAAGTTTCAAAACTATTTAAATAGCACAAAATATCACAGTATTCAAAAAGATTGTTAAAAAAAAACTAAACCATTTATCATACATACTATAACCTAGTATTTGTCATACATTTATCATTTATGTTCCTTTTTTGGGTATATAATTGAAATACTCCATTAGCAGAGTTGAGACTCTCTCAGGATCCGAAAAGACTGTCCAAACACCCAAATATTAATATTATATATTCTGATTCCATGGCGAATCCCATAGCAGTCATCTTTTATTAGCCGCAGCCAAATCGAGGTATACCTTCCAATAAAAATTGTATAAAATTTGAAATGATACTCGTGAGGATGTGGATTTGTTTTGTCGTAAAATTGTTTTATTGTGGTTAAGATATACATATGTATGTACACATGTATACAATCTGAATCTAAGTAATTCTAATATATTTGTATAAAAGCTTTCCAAATGTATGTAAGATATAATATATAATTGTTTTTATCTTTTTCTTTCTTTTCTTTGTATTTATTACAATTGTTGTCTTTGATTTAGAAAATGTACACAGTTTTTGTTTTGTTTTGTTTTTTGTTTAGCTTACTTAATTTTTGTATTTCAGCTCTTTCTCTCATTTGTTGTTTTCCCTTTCATAAGAAACATATTATGCCTAGAGAAGAATTTTGGTTTACGAAATCGTTTGTTGCGCTAGAATGGGACAATATATCCTAAATCAACCCGTCCTAATGAATACATTACACCAGTTCTAAATTTTAACTACATCCGCATTAAATAAGGTCAAAAGGTAACAACAAAAAAATAATAATATACAAAAAAAAAAAAATAATAATAATAATAATAGTATGAAATCAATTTCCAATTATTGGAGGAAATCGATGTAAATTTGATAGTAAAGTTGCTTTACTTTTATATTGTTTGTTTGTTTCTTTTTGTTTTGTTGCATGTAGTAAGTAATATGGGCTATAAGTATATATATATTTATATATATAAATATATAGTTTAGATTATTAACAATCAATTGGCTATGGGAACATATAATTATTTAGGCGACAGTAGAATTACCAGTAAAAATATCTAAATTTCAACTTATCTACGCCTGCTTTTGCGTCAATGGATCAATGTTTCCTATTGCTGATCCGTGATGGATATTTGGATTTGGATTTTGGGTTTTGGATTGCGGTACTGTGGTTGGGTGCTGTTATCGCATAAGGAACTAATCAACTAAGCCTTAAACTAAATTTAAATTACACACGAATTGCGTAAAAATCAAATAAATCAAAACAGACGCAAATCGTATATCGCAAATCGAGGGATAATAATTAGGTAGATTGATAGAAATGTTGTTAATAGGTAGGTTCTGCTGGTGGCGGCGGTGTTGATGTTGATGTTGGATTGTGTGGTTGTGGTTGTGGTAGTGCTAGTGCTTGTGGATCATATAACTTTCCCACTTATATGGGACGATCCCTGCGTTACAGATACTTTCGATAGTTACGCAAATGGGCATTACCATCCTCAACGCCAACGACACCACTGGCGCCAACGGCAGCTGCGGCGCTCTCAAACGATGGCGGCTCATTAACGAGGCCCGGACTGGGCGGATCACATGAATTACTAGGCAAACCGCTAGTTGTATTTGTTGTGCTATTGCCGGACGCACCAACACCCTTGACACGCCGACGACCACGAGTACCAGTGCCGCGGGATCTGGTGGCAGAGCTGCTTGTTGGCGTACCACCAATATCGCCCGCCTCAATGGCATCTAGTGACGCATCTAGCGTCGCATCTGTGGTCGTCACACGCGTTCTCGTTGCTGCACTGCGACGGCGGACACTGGTGTTACTGCTACTGCTAACTGTATCGCCGCTCCCATGTGCCGCTGCTCGTTTGGTTGGTTTGCGTCTGCGTCGCTTTTTATTGCCATAACGCGGATCATAGTCATATTCATCATCTGCCGGTGATTTTGGTTCCTCCAGTGAATCAACATCGTTCATATCCATCTCATCGTAGAACCATTCCTTCGGCAGCTCATCTTTTGATGATGTTGATTGTTGTTGATGCTGCTGCTGCTGTTGCTGATGATGATGAAGTTGTTGCTGCAGCTGCGTCTGCAATTGACTGTCTTTGCTATCGGACGTATCGCCGCCAGCGGCACCTAGTGAACAGGACTCCTCCATGCTAAATGCACCATTAAAGTCGTGAGTTGTATCATTGTTCAGTGCATTTATAACTGTTGACGGCGTCGTCGATGCACCACCGCCTGTCAGCATGCTTAGGCTATGCGTTGTGTTTGTGTTGTTCGTGTTGCCACAGACGATGCCGGCAGCTGCACTAATACCGGCATTGCCACTGGCCAACAAAGCTTCGTGCTCCTTGCGCAGCGCTTGAAAAGGTCGCTCCGGAAACCTGCTGTTTGTAGAACTGTCATACGTTCACAATTAGCATGTATTCATGATGAATTATGTATGCGCTTACCTGTACATTTTGGTCAAATACTGTCGCCGACCTTTGCGCCAACGTGCCGCGGGATACGTATAGATTTGGCCCTGACGAAAGCCAGGCATTCGTTGTCGCTTATCCATGAAGAGTTGTGAGTGGTTTTGCGCAACACCCGTTTGTGGATCGAGAAAGGGTAGCCGTAATCGGCGTTCAATGCAGAGGCGTGTGTTAAAGTTAGCGCTATACTCGATCGTTTCGCGATAGCTGACATCTTTGAAGAAATTCTCGATCTTGGCCAGATTCGGCATGGATACAATTTGTATATTGACTGCCGAGGGCATGGCTTTACGTTCCGTTTCCTATGTCCGTTTATTGTGTGTTATCTGTTTGTTGTTGTTGCTGCTGATGTTGTTGTGTTGTTGGTATTGTTGGTGATGTTACTGTTGCTGCTGATGTTGGTGTTGTTGTTGTTTTTGTTGTTGTGGTGTGAGCAACGCTTAATCCATTTAAAATGAGAAAACAGCTCCAGCGGCTAGCGCTGACT
>JBANCZ010002632.1:0-15046 GCA_037040025.1 Sphaerogastrella javana
TTCTCTCTCTCTTATTCTCTCTCTCTCTCTCTCTCTCTCTTTCTCCCTCTGTCTGTCTGTCCCACTTAGTTTGTCTATCTCTTGCTGTAACAGTGGTTTAACATGCGATGACGTCGCGTGTTGTCAGCCAAGCGGCAAACAAAAAATACAAAATGTTTGATATGCAAAAAGTTTGCTACCAGCGCCAAAGGCATAAAAAACAAAGGTCGCTGCACTTTTAGTTTATTACAACACACAGACAAACATACACTTTCACACACACACACACATACACATACACAAGAGCAAAGAGCAGCACGGGAGAGAACTCGAAAAAAAAGGAACCCCAGGCTAAGCATAGACTACTAGGCTTCTATAGGTGCCCAAAAGGTTGAAAGTTCAGAGTCAAAATGCGAACTAACATTGAAGCTTCTGCCTATTGAAATGTATATACACGCAGTTACCCTGCAATAATACAATGATACAAACTATAACTAGAGAATGTAATCAACTAACTTTCAGTGTAGTTCAAAACTATGCATTAAGTAAAAGTTTGGCAGAATACAATATAATAGTTTATAAAACATCTAAACAAAATAACACTACTAAACAGTTGCTTTATTTACAGGGTATAAAAGCAGCATTCCCTGCCAACAGCTTGTAGCAAAATCCACTTAAAACTGAACCGCACAACAGTTGCAGCAGCGCTGCCTCTCAAACTGTGCAAAACTATGCAAGATGTGCATGCAAAATGTAGGACCTGCATTTAACTAATGCAGAAATATTGCAACTGACAAGCATGGCCGAAAATGGCCAAGACTACGTCCAGAGTAGCCCAAAAACTTGGCACATTGCCTGCTGGTTAAGAGATGCCAGCAAAATGGAAATTCGTACCAAAGTAATGGAAAATTTATGACTGGCATTAAAGTTGCCTTTTGTTAGTGATGGCCAAAAAATAAACTAAAAAAAAAGCGAACAATGCAAAAAAAAAAAATCATCAAAAGCATGCCAAACACAGTCAAAACTCAATTTGTAGTACACTCTACCTACTCAACAGTTTGCAAAGCATTGACCTGAAAAAGCATCCCTCTATAACTAGGCAGTATCTCCACACACAGGCACAACTCAAGCTAGCCACATGCAAGAAGCACACGATGCAGCTGCGCTATTATTATTATTGTTATTATTATTATTATTATTATTATGGCGGAGGTGCAGCTCTATCCGTACACGGACACGCCTACCGCCCATGTTGTTCTCGTTATCGGTATTGTTAATATCATTATTGTCTGTATTAAAATCGCCCTCGCTCTCGGGCAAGCCGCCAGCAAAGCACTGCAAAACCAAATTCAAAATTACAAAAGTCAAAGGACTAATACAAATTAACAAAAAAAAAAAAAAAAAAAAAAATTAAATATAGGAATTAAAAAAAATAAAGATGAATGTCTAGTGTTAATTAAGAATTAAAACAGTCTATGAATATGAAGAAAAATGTAAAACAAAATGTTCAGTTCAAATGAAACCCGTATAAGTATGCTATGTTTCTTTCTAGAATTATGTAAACTTTGGGTTTCACATGAATCAAATTTTAGAAGGACACAGAAATGTTATTAACCTGAATTTGAATGGAATATTTATGGACAAAATTTTAGAAATATTAGATTGATTTAGAAAATAGATAATAAAATAAACTGCATCTATAATTCGATAAATTCTATAAACCCTTTCGATTAATCAAAACTTTTGCTTCAAGAAGTTCATCTCTTGAGAAATGAGCTTGCATTTGTGATTAACTTAAAAAGAATAGCTTTAATAGCTTTAATTAAATTGAATTGGAATTCATTTACTCACTTGTTGCATATTCCGCCACTGTCCGCTGGCATCGTGTTCGATGTCATTGTCTGCCATTTCGTTGCCATACAACTGGAATGTGGAGGACTTGTGGACATGGTCGTCGGGCTGGGCGGGCACCTTGGTGCCATAGAATATCAACTCCCACTGTGTGATTTGTGCTGTAATGACATCGTATGGGATTAGACATATGCGAAAATGTTTTCAACACTTTTGTTACATGTAATATACAGAAACTAAATCAAAAGGCTTAAAACAAAGATCAACAGAAAGTATGTTAACATATATTTGATTTATGTGAAGAGCCATTAAACTGTCAGTGGCTCGAAGGGAGCTGAAACAAATGATGTGACAAGAACTAAACACAACATTTTCAAGTTTTGGCTGCAAACAAAAAAAAAAAAAAAATATCAAGTAAAATCCCAAAAGATATATGTATGTATGTAAAACAAAAACCAAAAAAAAAAAACGAAGCATCTCAACAGGCAAATGAAAAATGTTGTGCAATATATTTTGAGTTGCTGACAAAAACAAAAAAAATAATAATAATAACAAAACAAAGAAGAGCAAAAGAACGGACTAACTAAGAGCTGTTGCACTCTGCACTTTGTGCTCCATGCTCACTCTCACAGTTTGATTGATGAAAGCCGTTCAATGGCTGTCAAACTTACAGCAGCATAACAAAGCACAAAACACATTTTAAAGGCAACAACAAAAGTTTGCAAATTTTTGCTTCGCAACAATGTTATATGTGAAAACTTTTCCCAAAACTTATACTTTATATTGTAAAGAGTACATGAAATATGAATTATGAATCTCGCTCAGTATAAAAGCAAAATTTGGAGTATATAATACAATTTTAATGCTTATGCACGGACAGCCGTTATGCAGCTCAAAGTGTTATACATGTAAAACTGTTGAAGGGAATGTAATATCGTTTTTTTGTGAGAATTTTTAATTCTCTCAGTATTAAAGTAAAACTTCGAGTATATAATACAATTTTAATGCTAATGTACGGACAGATATTATGCTGCTCAAACTGTAATACATTTAAAACTGTTGAAAAGAGTGTAATATCAATTTTTGTGAGAAGACTTTAAGGGAAAATTTCTAGCGTAAGTTTGTCTGTCGCTTTTAGGTGGAAACGAAAAAGAAAAATCAAAATGTTCAACTGAAAGTTGTCAGTTTTCGAATTCTCAGCGAGGCGGCAAAAATGTGAGCTACCATTTGGTTCATTTTGCTGGCGGAAGTTACTGCCACTGCCACTGCTGCTGCTGCTGCTGCTCGTTGCAGTTGTCTGTTGCTGCCGCTGTCCCTGTCCCTGTCCCTGTGTCTGTCCCTGTCGCTGTCGTTGCCGCTGTTGCTGTTGCTGTTGCTGTTGCTGTTGCTGTTGCTGTTGCTGTTGCTGTCCCTTTGCTCGCTCATTGTCGACGGCAGCTAGAAGTTCATCATTGGCATTAGCATTGTCATTATCATCGTCATTATTAACGGGAGAGAGCACGCCAGCGGCTGCCATGAGTAGTTCTTGTTTTTTCAGTATGCGCTGATCTGGCATAAAGCTGCTGCCTCCCGCCGGCATTGCGGGCAATGGCATTGAGGGGGGTGGCGGAGCTGAGGGTGACTTTTTGGTATTGCTCGGCTTAATGTTGCCGCTGTTGACGGTAATGGGCTTAAACAGTTCCACCTCAAATTGTTTGCCCTGTTTGGCCTGGCCAGATTTAGATTTGCCATTGTTGTTGCTGCTGCTGCCAGTGTTGCTGCTGCTTTCGTAGGGCTCGAGTTCCGGAAAAATGGCTTGAATCTTTTCGTAGTGCTCAAATAGTTTGGGTATGCGCGAATCCGAGTTGCCCTCTTTCACCTGCTTGGCGGCCTTGACGTTCAAACGTTGCATGTTGCTGCTCGAGTTGTTGCTGTTGCGATTGTTATTACTATTATTATTATTGTTATTGTTATTATTATTATTATTATTATTGTTGTTGTTGTTGCTGTTGTTGTTGTTGTTGGTGTTTATATCACCGATAACTTTGCGCGTTTTCTCATCGTAAAACTTTTCGCCTGAGCTTGCCTTGGGCCTTGCCGTTTGCACTCCATTTGCCTGACCTTTGCCCTTGCCACCTCCGCCTCCACCGCCTCCCCCTTGCTGCTGCTGCTGCTGTTGCTGCTGTGATATGCGATAGTATTTGTGTTTGTTGGTAGTACTGCTGCTGCTGCTGCTGCTGGTTGTGCTCTGTGTGGTCTGCTCCTTTTTGTTGCCTTTCCCATTTTTGTTGTTACCATTTTCATTACTGCCGTTTTTATGCGCCTTATTCGCTTTGTTATTCTTATTGTTGTTGTTGTTATTGTTGGCTTTGTTATTGTTGTTGTTGTTGCCGTTGTTGTTGTTGTGGTTTTTAGCCAATATGACACCATATGTGGCCGATATCTGCTGATAGCCCTGCTTGATTGGCCCGGCTGGTGGCGGCATTTGTGGCAGTTGTGATGCCAACGGGTTGTTGGTAACAAAACTGGTTTTATTTGGTGGCATTTTGCCCAGCGGCAATTTGGCGCTACCTGCCGGCGTGTTGGCGAAATTATTTAGCGATATGCGCGGATATTGCGGCGAATATATTTGATGCAAATTGCTGGTGGTGCTGCTGCCACTGCCATTGCCACCGCTGGAATTTGGCGTGGTCGCCTCGGCGCTGTTCGACCGCGGCACAGATATGGGATCATTGGGATCGATCGTTTGTGTGGTACCATAAAAGATCAATGACCATTCACGCAACAAAGCATGACCTGTGTATGTGTGTGATAGCAATTGATAGCAATAGTTTGTTTCAAGCAATGAGATGAGTGTGTTAAGCATCGACATGAATTTGAAGATGTTTCCACAAAAGCGCAGCATGTAAAGAATTCCATTTCATTTTAGACACATCGACTCCATATGATTTAAAGTATTTATTTTGTATGTATTTATCTATGCAACTTACCCATGAATCTACCCTCGTTGTGCACTTCCAGCTGCCAGTTGCCATGCGGCGATTCGCCCCAGGTGTGCACCGACATGAAGGGCCATTGGTTGAAACCGGAACGCGAATTATCATGGGCACTATGAATGGTTAAACAGATTATTAATTAATTTGCTTATTTCTATGTGAAAACAATTCAATATAATCGATTTTCTAGGTGCGACATTAGCACAAGTTTTATTCTTCAATATTCATTTTCCTTTGAAAAGATCCACTATAATTTGTTGCCCTTACCGGGAGGTGAGTAACGTGACTCTTGTATTGGCTGGTGATCTCAGATAGAGCTGTATATCGCCGCGTCGCTGTGAGGTGAGTGTAATCTTGGCCTGCACGTGCTCCAGATAGTTGACCGAGAGGCAATGATTGACGGAGAGCTGGAGTGTGATGTGTGTACGCGGTGGAATGACTCTAAAGGGCGCAACAACATAGAGAAAGAGTGAAAGTGATTGGTATAAAAGGATTTGAGGATGAAAAATAAGGGAGCAGGGGGAAGCACTCACTTGTCCACATGTGGTGCATTGATTTCGCAACGCTGCTGCTCGGGTACGGTTTTCCATTTGCTTGCGACACGCACCATTTCGGCGGCATCCATGAGACCATAGCCAAAGGAATGGCTCACACGTCGGCCCACACCGTTGTGCGACCAGCTGGAATCCTTAAGATTCGCAGGCTTTGCGGTACGCACCACAATGTGCTGCAGATCGCGCCAGGTGAGATTCTGATTCGACTGCAGCACCAATGCTGCAATGCCCGCGGCGAGCGGTGCCGAGGCTGAGGTGCCCGTATGCGATACGGTGCATGAATGATGCAAATCTGTGGTGACCACCTGCTTCTCGCTCTGCCCGCCGCTGCTGTAGGTGGTGGCCAGCGTGGAGCTACATTTCTCCGAATACCACGGCACATGACCGTCCTCCGTTGCACTTGATATGGATAGTGTCCATATCGAATTTGTATAGCCATCACAATTGCAATTATCCATCTCACGCCCACCATTGCCCGATGCCCAGATAAAGATGCTGCCCTTACCGCCACGGCCCTTGGTGGTGCCTTCGATAAATGCACGCGATGCGAGCTCACCGGGACCATCAACGGTCTTACCATCATCGTCTGGTCCCCACGATGCACTATAGATATCAATGTGCTGCGGATTGAGCGAGAGCGAACGCGCCTCCACAGCATCAGTCACATCACCGTCCAGCATTCGTACACCGCCCACACTGGCCCCATACGCAATGCCCACCGCACAGATGGAGTTATTCGCCGTGGCAGCCACCTCGCCAGCACAACGTGTGCCGTGACGATTCGAATCGGTCATATCATAGTGCGGCATTGGATCCTCATCGTGGCTATTCACATCATACGAGGCTTTTGGATCCTGTAAATGCAATAGGGAAAAGTATTAAAAATTACTTCTACAGCTGTGGATCTATAGCTATACTCACGTAATTCTGTTCAATATCGGGATGGTCAGATTCCAGTCCATCGTCCAGTATGGTAACCACAACTCCTTTGCCAGTTATGCCCTGCTTCCACGCAGGTATCACATTCATATCTAGTCCACTACCGCGATTCTTTAAGGTTGAAACATAAAATTCATTATTTTACTATATAATTATAATTCTTAATACGAACTTACCAAATACCACATTTGTTGCCACTTGGGGTCATCGAAGGGCATCGCATCTACCAGTGACATGGAACGCGACGGGGTGCGCGACGGACGGTAACCAATGAAGTCGCGCTTGGAACGCGATTTGGCGCGCTGCTGTTTGGCCCAGTGCACGCGATCATCCAGATCGAGGCGGGTCTGATGATGTGAGGCAGGTGTCAGGGAACGCTTTGATACCTTGTGATGTGCAAAGTGATAATGATCATCGAAGATCTGCAATTTAAAAATATAGAAATTCATTAGTATTTCCATTTTCAAATTAGTTATCGTAGGTTATGATTAATCATAAATAAGTTTTAGAGACTTTTGATCGATAAACGATATTCTACTAGTAAATCCTTAATTGGAATGTTAATTGATCTTGTTTTATCTTATAAACTATGGTACAAAATTATAAAATTAGCGTACTTTATTCCATTACTATCGAAATTATATTTATTATTTCATAATTATAATCATGTGTAAAGCTATCGAATTCAAGGTTTGACATACTAAAATGAATCAAGCGTTTGATTTAATTTTAAATCAGCTTGAATTTTTTTTAGGTATATTGTTTGAAGTTTATAATCAAAGAATTTTATACACAAATAGTTTGAGAATTATTATAATTTACTCTTCGCCACGAAAAATGTCACAACGTGTGGGAAAGGTACATCAGCTGGCGCAGAAACTATTTACACCCTCTGAAATCAAGCGATTCCAAGAATATAGAAATAGGTTCCAACAGAAGTACCTCAAATTCGAGTCATACAATTTTAAACTTTCAACGTTAAAGCCCACATTTAAATGGATGAATACACGGTACTTCTCAGCCAAAGATTGTGGAAGTAAGTATAGCATAGTAATCAGGCACAAAATAATAAGAGATTTTTCATTACTTTAGAACCTGATCCTCCCGAACACGATGGGTGTTGCGAAGTAAGTTGGGATTCCATACGACCACCTGGCGAGCCCTATGAGGAACGTGACACACACTATTGGTATCCTGATCCTGAATATATGAAACAATTTGAGTATCAAGTCTTGTGGCCTGCGGGGGACGAGTGGAAAAAACGCCCGAATTTTTCAGGACGTCAATATCCCGTCGATCGCTCTTTTCGTACCAAAATGATCAACTTTGGGCCGGCACATCCGGCTGCTCATGGCGTGCTACGTATGATACTAGAGCTGGATAATGAGACAGTTCTATCGGCTGATCCGCATATTGGTTTACTGCATCGCGGCACCGAAAAACTCATCGAATATAAGACCTATGTGCAGGCTTTGCCCTACTTCGATCGCTTGGACTATGTGTCGTGCATGGCTTGTGAGCAGGCCTATTGCCTGGCCATGGAGAAGTTGCTCAATATCGAGGTACCGCCTCGTGCCAAGTATATACGCACCATGTGCGCCGAGCTGATGCGTCTTACGAATCATACCATGGCTATATCTGCTTCAATATTAGATTGTGGCGCCATAACACCGCTATTCTGGCTGTTTGAGGAACGTGAGAAGCTGTACGAGTTCTCGGAGCGTCTGTGTGGTGCTCGTTTGCATGCAGCCTATATACGACCCGGTGGTGTGGCTTCTGATATTCCACTGGGCTACTTAGATGATCTGTATTGCTTCCTGGTGCAGTTCAAGGAACGCCTCAATGAGGTTGAAGACGTGGCTACCGATAATCGCATCTGGCGCATGCGCAACATTGGCATTGGTCAAATATCGGCGCATGATGCACTGAACTATGGATGTACCGGACCCGTGCTACGCGCAGCTGGCATCAAATGGGATCTAAGAAAACAGCAGCCTTACGATGCCTATGCTGATTTAGAGTTCGATGTCATGATCGGCTCCAATGGCGATTGTTATGATCGTTATTTGGTTCGCATGGGAGAAATGCGTGAATCCATTGGCATCATACAGCAATGTCTCAATCGCATGCCACCCGGTGAGATTAAGGTCGATGATCGCAAAATCACGCCGCCCCGTCGTGCCAACATGAAATCAGACATGGAATCACTCATACACCATTTTAAGCATTTCTCGCAGGGCGTTGCTGTGCCTCCAGGACAAACCTATACGGCTGTAGAAGGTCCCAAGGGTGAGTTTGGTGTCTATCTCGTATCGGATGGCTCTACTCGACCCTATCGCTGTAAAATTCGTGCTGCTTCATATGCTCATCTGGCGTTGATGAGTAAATTGTCGCCACAGTTTCTATTAGCTGATATTGTGGCTATCATAGGATCATTGGACATTGTATTTGGCGAAATCGATCGCTAGACTTTATTTTGTAAGGTAAAAAAGGACATTAAATAAATTTACGAAATGGCTCTTAGTCTAATCAGTATTCAAATTGTTGGAATTATTTGAATTTCCGGTTTTTGAAAAAGGTAAGGGCAAGAGGTAGAACAAGCTCAATCTCCATCTTCAATCCCTTACAAAACCATCTTCAAAAAACCTATCTCCAACAGCAATAGCATCTCCAAAAACTCCATTTACAGTAAAAGAATAAGGAAATTCATTATATGTAGTGTAGTTAATCATTCTTGATCAAATTTTAATTTGCCGTGCTAACAATATCTTTTAATTTAGCTGACAAATGAATGTACAACTTTTATACCGTGACTCTCAAACTGAGCTTTAAACTTTGTTACATAGCGGAAACGCGAAGAACAACTGTTGTTATTTGCAACACAAACAATAAAACAATAACAATAACTACTGTCAAATACCATAATTGCAAATTGCAAAGTCAAAAAGTCAAATAAGATATGCAAATGAAATGAAATGTCATCAAATTTCAACTAACAGTTTAAAAACCCAACCCACACACATTCTTATATATATATATATATACATGAAAACATTACAAATTAAGCATGTGTGCGTGTGGTCTTAATTATATTTTGTATTATTTTGTTGGCACATTACATTACATAAAACACTGATTCGATTCATTACGCACGTGCGCAGCTGTCACTTCCAAACTGTAGGAGAGCATAAAACTATGCAAACAGAGTTGCCGCAGTGCTGCAGGACCGTACAGAATTTCATCTCATAATTAAATATGCAATATGTGTAAAAATTCTTTGTGTAAATTACAATTTAATTGCTCGAAACAAAAGCAACTCTAGCAATTACAACAACTCTTTCATTTTCTGCATGAAACGCATTTTTGGGGGCCCTGTTTGTCAAATGGAATTTTTGTGGTCAGATCATTTGTTTCTTGTGGTCAGCACTTTGTGGAATTGTTGTAAGTTTACTGGACAAAACTTGTGCAATTTTCTTTTATAAGTGTAAATGTTATTTCAGTAAATGTGGTTGTTCTCTTCTGCCAGCAAATGCAGCAACTCAGCCAAAAAAAAAGAGAGAGAGAGAGAGAGAGGAATTTTATAATAAAATATTTGGAAAATACTATAAATTTTTGTGTGAGTTTAAAGACAAGAAACGAACTACAACAGAATGAACAGTATATGCCCTATAAATATGCGCATTTACAAATTAGGCATATAGATTCTTAGATTCTATTTTCGTACATTTATAAAGAAATTCACTTTAATTTTAATTTTTTTTAGCTTGTGCTGTAGTTGCTTTCTGATCACTACATGCATTCGGCAACCCTGCCAAGTTTCTATTGTGTTTGCTCTCGTTCAATGTTAACATTTTCTGTTTTGTTTTTGGCCCAAAACATACGCTTTGCATTGCTGCCAAAAACTTGCCTACAGTTTGATTGGAACTGCATCTGTGCACGTGTCCATATGTGTGAGCGCGTCTCTCTCTCTCTCTCTCTCTCTCTCTCTCTCTCTCTGTGTGTGTGAGTGTGTGTGTGGCTATGTGCGAACATATTACGTCAGTATCTAATCTAACTATTAGATGTTGCGTCTCTTGACTAACTCTTTGTCCATTTATCGAATGTGTTCAATGTGTGGATCATGTCTGCGTGTCTGTCTTTGTCTGTCTTTGCATATGTATATGTCTGGCATATTTAGACGTTATTGACGTGCATGTATATGTGTCTATATATATATATATATGTATATGTGTCTGTTTGTATATACATGTTTATATTCTATATATATATATATCCGATATTTGTATGCATACGTCTGACTGTCGTTCGTTCGCCCTGTATCTAAATATAGCACTAACCCTAGCCTTATGCCTAGTTTCCTAATAATACAATGATATATTACACTGCCTTGTGGGTTGGTTCCATGCTGTGTCGAGTCTGAAGTTAATGATAAACTCAAAACAACAACAAAAAATTCATAAAAGACAATGCTAGCTTATAATGCGATTCCGTTATATAAAGAAATACCTACATTAATCTATTAATTATTATTAATGTCATTAGCATTATTATGATTAATATTATTATTATTATTATTATTATAATATTATTATAGTTATTATTTTATTATTATTATTATTATTATTATTATTATTACTAGAATTATTATGATTTAACTACATTATTATCACATGCAAGAAAAACAACACAAATTCGATAAAAGTCATATATGTATACTTGCTATATAGCTGCATATAGCATTAGCATTAGCATTAGCTTCCAAAGTCTATATTCTAAATCGGAACACTCACAATTTGCATTGCGTCATATGCCACACAAAATGCTATTGTTTAGGCCCTGTGCTCAAAAAGCCATAGGGTATATTCGGCCTTTTTGCAGGTCCATAACGTGCATAACAGAGCCAGAAGCAGACGCGGTACGCCCCGTACAAGCTAATTCTATCTATCCGTGCTCATTTGTCCTGTTCTCTTCGTCGTCCGCCCCTGCTAACCTATGGTGCTTTCTGTCCCTCGGTTT
This sequence comes from Sphaerogastrella javana, assembly GCA_037040025.1. NCBI lineage: Eukaryota > Metazoa > Arthropoda > Insecta > Diptera > Drosophilidae > Sphaerogastrella > Sphaerogastrella javana. The sequence continues at coordinate 11,315 of JBANCZ010002632.1, forward strand.
GAACTTCCAGATCTCCGAAACTATAAGAGCTCCAGTATTCAAGTTTGCCATATCGATTCCTGCATTTGTATTAGAAATAGGCCTCCAGTTGCTTCCTTAATAACGATAACTATATACAAGGCATATGAGTGTGTTCTTTGTGCTACTCTTCCATTTGATATGTTCTGAAGAAAAATCACAGTCGTATATAACAAGAACTTTAAGACAGCGGGATCGCAAAAATCGGGTCTAAATCTTATATATAAAACTAAGCACAGGGTCCTTACTGTCGGTCGACGTTCCGACTGTTCAGTGTTTTGTTTTAGATTTGTTTCTTTTTTTTTTTTTTGTTTTTGTTTTCTATTTAATACATTCACCTAATTTATTATGCTACAAAAGTGTAAAAATGCTGAAATTTATTCATTATGCACCACTTGACGATACGATCGTGTTCGAAAACTGTTCAACAATTATGAGAAAACAAAAGTCTAAGTCGAAAATCGAAAAAAAAACAACAAAAATGAAGAAAGTAACTCTAATATTAAGTAAACTACGCTCCACCAATCAAAATTCTATGCAAAAAAAAAAACAACAAAAAAAAAAAGAAAACATCAATTGTACCAAACATCATTTTTTTTATATCTTTAGAATGCATTTTTGTGAAATAAAATGACGAAACCTATCATACTATCAATTAAAGTATTTTTCTGATCAGTTTTCATTTCCAATTTGTACAGTATATACGGCCCAATGTCCAATTGATTACCGACTTGATCTATATCTTATCAGGCGGACTGAAACCCACTTGGAGTGTCCAACTGATTCGACCTGTAGCACCGCAGAGCAGAGGGTGAAGCCTATTTCTAGGCCGTGTTAGATGAGGCTGTTGTATTTCTCTGGGAGAGGGGTATAGGGTATATATATAGTGTGTGTAGTTGTGTTTATGGGTATAGGTAAGGTTACCAGATGCCCGCTTTTTTGACTCGGACCATCTGGTAACCCTAGGCGTAGATATTATTTGTTTAGTATATAGGGTATGAGATAGACCCAGTCATTTACGTTTTTGGTAAGGGTGTAAGATATAGTGTTCGTAGTTGTGTTTATGGGTATAGGAATTTGGTTACCTATACCCTATAGGATAGACCCTGACGTTTACGTACCTCTTTGTCACGCTTTCCACACGCGTTTCGGCTGGCAGAAGAAAGGAAAACACAGATCCGAAATTAATCCAATCTCAAATGAAAATAAATAGAACAAAGTGTACTTAATATTCACAAATGAAAAGGAACTGAACTCTGGATATGAGTAGGAGTAGGCTAAAAGGACATACAGTCGGCGCAGAGAGGAAGGAGACACTGTGAGTACCTTCAAGCGACAGCTTCCTCTCTATTGTTCCAACATATTTTCAGAGTTTTATTTTTTGCATGCGCGTTGCAGGTGTCGCACACAGATAAACAGTAGCAAAAGTGCACGAACTGCAATATACCCTGTAAGGGCTCACTATTTACGATGTAAACGAATCATTTTTGAACAATATATTTATTTATGATGATATTCAGTGAAAATTTATAAATACACCCCATTAATAATTGATTAACACATTGCATTGAACTTCTTTATCAATGATCAAAGCTGAATTGGGTTATTATAATGTTGTTTATTTTGAAAATTCTATAATAATCGTATGTTTAACCAAGGTCTACACTAGGTCGTAGATGTCACCGTTGCTCTAGGTCTTCTGGCGTTATTTTGAATTTACAAATGTATCATATAATAATAATAATAATTTTGTATAATTCAGGTACATACAACCCTGTTCATATGCGAATAGAGGGTATTTGGAATAGCACAAAGCAAAAGTATAGCCGAAATTGAATTTAATGAAAAGCGAAAGCAAAAAAGAGAAGAAAAAAATCAAAAATAATAATGATAAATAAAAGGAAGCAGAAAATGAAAAGAGAGAAGAGATTCGAACACCCACTTCCGTTGCAGGTACCTCGATAGGGCTACAGGTACGGGTACAGGTACAGGTAGAGTATTATGCCAATTGCTTTGCATACAGTAAAATAGCGACACACATCGCGAGAATGCGAAAGAGAGAGTGAAGGTGAGGGTTAGGAAGAGATGATGATGAGTACAGCATCCTGCGGAAGTAAAGCAGATCCAGTGCCAGTGTCCAAAGGCAGCAGAAAATGAAAGCCTCAGCAGGTGAAGGCACTACGTGCGTTTGCTCACTGAACTTGAAGCGTTTGATATGCAAATGATATAGATGTACATATAACTCTATAGATATATAGTGCTATAGCTATATAGAATATGCTTAACACCTTGAAACGGCGGGTCAGCTGGGGGCGCACATAGTCCAAGTGTCCAAACACCGTCGCCTGATATAATTAGCGAATCGCACCACTCAAACGCAGACAGTTGTCAGTTGTTGGTGCTAGAAGTAGCACGTATAGTCGTTTAACCGATCGATCGATCTATCTCAAAGAAGACTTCCAAGGAGACACATAAGATCACGAATCAGATTAGGATACAGGCATAAGCATGACGGTCGAAACGGTGCAGGAGACACTGCAGCAGGCGTCGAGTGGCTTTGGGCTCAATCCACTCATGACCGGAGTCATTGGAACGGTGCTCGTGCTAGCCCTCTATGAGTACTGGCATCGTAATAGCCGGGAGTATCGCATGGTGGCTAATATTCCATCGCCACCGTCATTGCCGCTGATTGGCATGGCGCATTTGGCTGCCGGTTTGAGTAACGCGGAAATTTTGGCTGTTGGTTTGGGTTATTTCAATAAGTATGGCGAAACGTTGAAGGCCTGGTTGGGCAATGTACTAATTGTATTCCTGACGAATCCCAATGATGTTGAGCTCATACTGAGCGGACATCAGCACTTGACCAAGGCCGAGGAGTATCGATACTTTAAGCCCTGGTTCGGTGATGGTCTTCTCATTAGCAATGGTCATCATTGGCGTCATCATCGCAAAATGATTGCACCCACATTCCATCAGAGCATATTGAAGAGTTTTGTGCCCGTATTCGTGGAGCATTCGAAGGCCGTTTCTGCTCGTATGGCCAAGGAGGCGGGCAAATCTTTTGATGTGCATGATTATATGTCACAGACCACCGTGGATATACTGCTCTCGACGGCGATGGGCGTGAAGAAGCTGCCCGAGGGCAACAAGAGCTTCGAGTATGCCCAGGCTGTGGTGGACATGTGCGACATTATACACAAGCGCCAGGTGAAGCTTCTATATCGTCTTGATTCCATTTACAAGTTCACCAAACTGCGCGAAAAGGGTGATCGCATGATGGATATTATTCTCGGCATGACTCGGAAAGTGGTTAGCGATCGCAAGGAGAACTTCCAACCGGAGATGCGTGGAATCATCGAGGAGGAGGTGGAAACACCAAAGGGGGCCGCAACTGCTGCTAAGACGGAAGGACTACGTGATGATCTGGATGACATCGATGAGAATGATGTGGGCGCTAAGCGTAGGCTGGCCTTGCTCGATGCCATGGTCGAGATGGCCAAGAATCCAGATATCGAGTGGAACGAAAAGGATATTATCGATGAGGTGAACACAATCATGTTCGAGGGACATGACACCACATCGGCTGGCTCCAGCTTCACTCTCTGCATGCTGGGCATACACAAGGACATCCAGGAGCGTGTCTACGCGGAACAAAAGGCCATCTTTGGCGACAACATGCAGCGCGATTGCACCTTCGCCGATACCATGGAAATG
>JBANCZ010002633.1:0-15045 GCA_037040025.1 Sphaerogastrella javana
CCTTTAGCCACGCCAGAGCCTTCTTGAGCCGTCGTTACACTCCACCCCTTCTTGGCCACCTCCGACACCGACTCCAGTGCTTGGTTGGTGCGATAGAGCTGGCTGCCATTAATGGCGTCAGTACTGCCTTCACCGACTCGACCAGCAGCAACGTTCTGTATTTGGCGTTCAGCCCCAGCCACGCCAACGCTCACCACCCCAACAGGACTTGCGCCAGCGTAGGTATAAGTCACTCCATCAACGACCGCACTGGCGGTCGATGTGGCCGCCGTGGTTCTTGCACCGCTGCCAATCGCAATGCTATTGGAAACGGTAGCACGCGCGTCTTGACCCAAAGCTGTACTTGACGCGGCGGATGCTTGTGCCCCGCGACCCACTGCTGTTGCATTCTCATTGGTTGCTTGAGCTGTTTGACCGATAGCGACTGCGTATTTAGCAGTCGCTTGGGCACTTTGCCCTAAGGCAGTAGAGCGCTCACCAGAGGCTTCTGACGAAGCTCCCAGTGCTGTGGTGTTTATCGCACCAGCAGCAGCAGCCAAGTCAGCTTGTCGTTGCTCCTCTTCGAGTTCCAGTCGTTCCACCTTTTTGATTTTACTCAATTTCTCTGTAAATACCACAGAGTTACTCATTGATGCAAATAAATTGCACGTTAAAACCAACTCACTTGCACACTTTAACATTATGGTGCCCCACCATATGGACCAGCCCCAGCCCACAAAGCAGAAGAGCACGCAAAAGAATTGGGCCACAGCTACAATAATATTTATGATAAATGAACCAATGCGCGCACGAGCACTATCAAACTGTGAGAATCTGGGTATGCCCACACACAAGCAGAATAGTCCAGACAGTAGCGTACCTATAGAACAATCAATCATACCATATAGGTGAACAATTTTTAAATTTATCAGAAATTATAGAGCACCTACCCAAGCCGGGAAAAACAACGTTACAAAAGGCACAGAACCAGGCCAGATATAACGGCAGCACCGGTATGGCACCCTTCATTTTGGACGTGTACTCGACCAGATCATTGTGTAGCTTGCGACGTGTGTCCTGCCATAAAGAAAACCATTTTAATATGATATATTTTCAGGGTCTATATCTCTATATTGAGTATGATGCTTACCTCACTGGCTGGTGGTGCCTTGATGCTCTGACGACGTGCATCTGAGCCACGACGCGGTTTCTTGCGACAGCAGAGCAACATTAGCCAGAAGCGTCTGCAGCAGCCCCTATAGATCAAATAGATATACAAACATATGCATATTATATGTAGATATAGCTGTGTTATTGCTTACATTTTTGCCATATTTTCTGTTGGAGCTGTCGTTGACGGTGCAACTGATGAACCCTCGACTATAGCCGCATCTGTTGCCGTTATGCCCAATTCTGGATCACGCCAAGCAGCCTGCGGCTCCGCTCTGCTAGTGTTTATAGCTCTTTTGCGTCGACATGGTATACAGAAGCAACATTTCTTTAATTCCGTCTCATCGCCCGTTATGGGATCAACTTTATTCACAGAACGACAACAGAATATTTTCCTCAGGCACAATGCAGATTTGCTCTGTGGCTTTGGTCGTTGCATTGCTGCATTGAATGTGGTTTGTTGATGCATAGGTTCCACTCCGCTCATGGTGCTTATGTTGGTCTGCTTGGTCGCTAACTCTTCGCTCTTTGTCTTCTTGCGGCAGCTCCGGCAGCAACTCGATGTTGATGGCCAGCAACGTGACTTTTTCTTATTCTTTGGCTGCGTCTCATCAACTACCTCCACATGTGTGGTTGTAGTTGCACTACTTCTGGCACTCGATAGCACTGGCTGCTCCTCACTGGAGCCATGCAACGGATCCTTACGTCGGCCACAGCAGCGCATGCAACGCGAGCGACGGAATCGCATGCAAAGATTGGTGCAGCAGCGACAGCAGCCACGCTTGGCCACATCATCCTTGAGGAACTCCTCGCTGCCGGTTCTGTTCAAAGAAAGCAATATGTAAATATAAGTCATTATAATGAAATGATTCAAATCATCGTCATGACTTTCATCAATAATATTTCAAATATCTTTTCTTTTATTCTTAATATTCGGTTTCTGGTTGAAATTAATCCCAATTATGTTTCATATACATTTAAAAAACTCTACAACACCTTGATTTAATCATTTCCTGAACCAATAGATTCTTTCTTATAAAGCACCTTAGTCATTGCTGTAAAATAAATTAGCAATTGACATTCAAATGAGCCCTGATATGGTGCTACATTATTGTTGCTCGTTCGCCTTCAAGTGAATGAGGAAATTATGATATTGTATCTGGCAGTAAGTGTACTTGCTATAGCTACAACTATTGCCATAGCTATATATCATGCTGTTGGTAATAACCATAGACCTTGTCCATATTCTTTGTGTGTGTTTGCATATACAATTTGCATGTTAAGGTCTATGGCAAGATTCAGCCTTTGCACAATGTACAATGCAATGAGAGAGAGCGTATGAGAGTCGCCAGAACGTCTTACAGCTTTTATTATGCAAATCGATTTCGTGTTCTGCTACGGTGCATTGCTATTATATCCATTAGCATTCTTAATGACTTTCGTATGCTAGACGATAAAGATGAAATGCACGGAACTTGATTCAATTCATAGGTCAAAAGTGGTGACTGCTCTTCGTATTACAAAAATATTACACTGCTTATATTTATGCGAGCAGACTCTATCGGATTGTTTTTCTGTTTTTCTCTTTCTCTCTCTCTCTCTCTCTCTCTCTCTCTCCCTCTCGCTTTTTCTTTCCCAATTTTTCTCTCTCTCTTTAAGAGGTTAACAATCTGCACTTTAAGTTCAAGGTCGGCTAAAGCTTTGAATTACTTTATTACTACACAAGTTCCGGAGTGGACCTCTTGACTCGCTCACGCTCACTTCAATACTTCGAGACGTTCGTTGTATTGTATGTTAACTAAACTCAAATTAGTTACTGTTACTACTGCTTCTACGCACTTATACAATTTTCCAGTTAAGCACGTGCCGAAAAGGAAAACCCACACGCTAATATAAATGTGCTTTCCACCGCACAAGCCAACGACCAAACTTATTTTAAAGGTCGGAAACTTGAGCATTCCGAATCGAAGTCCTCAAACTCAGTAAACAGTCAAAAGAAGTGCGGCTCGCGCTTTTATGCTCATACTACACATATGTATATATATATATATATATATATACTATAAAATATGAACAATTAACCTTGACTATAATTAACAGTTACCTAGCTGCGCACACTTCCTTTATAGTTTTGTTATTTATGGCATGTCACCTGATCAACAGCTTTAAAAGGAAATCTGAGGACCCTTGTTCAAGTTTACAATAGATTTCAAATATAAAAAATTCAGAGTTATATACTATAGAAAAAAATAATTTTTTTCATAATTTTTAGCAAAATTTTAAGTTAAAAATTTAAAGGATTGTAAAAAATAGTCTTTAAAAAAGAAAATCTAAATATAATGATTTCTGGAATAGTTAAATTTCTTAAGTGACTATAGTATATTTATAATTATATCCTTAAGTTAAAATATACATATTTTAATATAATAATAATAATTATAATATAAGGTTTACCTAAATAAGTATTTCTCGGAATCGGTGAATGAATTTTGCGGCAAATCCATATGAAAGATCACCGAATTCTTTTTCTTTTTGTTCAACATTTTCAAATATTTTCAAACTTTTCAACTGTGCACTAAGCTAAATAACATTCGTTTATCTTTTATACTATAACAATTATCGTAATTATTTCTAGAAATTTAAAGTTTAGTTTTTCGTTTCGTTTTGGTATTTGAAAGCAGAGAGTTTTTCGTGTTGTGCTGCGCTTGGCGCGATTGTCCGGCAGAAACTGATTTGTTATTGCGGCAAGAAACTTTGGACATGCCACGAAAATAGTTGCCACATGCTCGCCGTATGTGTGTGTGTGTGTGTGTGTGTGTGTACAACTCCACTAGCTGCTTGGTCGGTCACCCATTTTCACGATGTGGTAAAAACCTACATGCATACATACATACGTATACATATGCAGTGAAGGACGCCACGACAACGTTGAGGACGACAAGCCAGCGAACGGATATCCTTTAAGGCGTTTCACAGGATCTGCCTTTCCATCTCCATCCCCCCTCTATGCCTGTGAGGCTCCGCCAGCCTGTTCGTAAATTTATTGACGCATTTATGAGTGGCTTGGCGGGCTCCACTAGGCTCTACATATATACATGCGATAAGTACAGTCTTATACACATACATATGTATATATATATATATATACTGATATGTATGTAAGTTTCGTGTAAGTATGTATAGAAGTTGTTGCGATAGTGTTGTTGTTGTTGTTGTTGTTGCTGTTGATTCTACCGCTGCTGCTGCGGTTCTAGTTGTTGTTGCTGTTGTTGCTATTGTAATTGTTGTTATTATATTGCTGTTGATGTTGTTGTTGCCAGGGGTTTCCGGCCATGCAAATTTACTGGCCAAGCGCTGTACGCGAGGCAATTGTTTTTATTTCAGCGACCTGAAGAACGCGGCAAATGCCAGTAGTATCGATACTTTTTGCACACATTGTTCTAGCTTCACGTGCTTCAAACCTTTCGCTCTCTTGGCTTACTAAACTATTCGAAATTCATTATATTTGAAAGAGTATCTTAAAGTTGTCTTGATTGTGATTACGCATCAAAAATACCCGATAGTAGGGGTGGTGCCCGACGGTAGGGACCTTGTACTTAGTGCTTTTGACTGCTTTTAGTCCTTTTGACTGCACGTACTATCAGTTACATGTATTTAATGATGACACCAATATTGAGTTTAGATCTTAACGTTTCCGGTTTAGGCGACTATTACTGTATTATCGATAATCGTCACTAGCAATAGATAACAATATTTGGCTATCGATAACTGTCGCCAACAATGAATGACAGTATAGCTGCACCTACAGGAAAAGCCTTAAAGATGCCCCGAAAAGTAGACTATTTTTTGTGCATGGAACGTAAGTTCCCGACTTATCCAGACTTCATAAACGTATGTTTGTTATATCATTACTGTAATTTAGAAATTTTATTTACTTACTTTGCAATGCCGCCACTGCCCGCCGTAGAACCCTGTCCGTCGGGCGAGAGACGTTTGTCGTCCACCTGGAAATCATCACGACTTCCGGCTGTTGCATGATCAAAGTCCACAGTTTTATGCTCCTGTGCATTGGCTATTTCTAGATCAATATCTCCAGCATGTCCACTGGCCTGACCGGTATCAGTTTCCGTTGCATTCAGCACCGATATGGCTGCTTCAATGGGCTGTGTGGGCGGTAGTGGTGACTTTTGTGCCAGCTCTGCGGAGCTACGTTGCGCATTGCTGCCATCGGCTGTGCCCAGACGTGAACTAGAATCATGGCCACCCTTGGCTATCATAGTCACTCCGCTGGGTGTGGGTGAGATGCCTTCTGCTTCTGTGACATGGCCTGCTTCGTTTTCGTGTATCTTGGAGTCCGTTAAATTCTCGTTTATGGTTTTGTGGTGTGTCTCGCCTGGCATGGAGTCCGAACTTGTTGCCATGTGTCCGCCAACATCGCTAGAGGTCAATTGACCAGTATGACCTTTTGGCACTGCGCAGAAAATTTGCAAAAAATGATAATTAAATTTAATTGTTGAAGGCCGGATTACAGCAAAAATTATTACAAAGGTTGCAAACTTTCAAGTTCCTGCTTAACAAAAGAATGTAAAGCTTTATGGTTATAATTATGCCCTGCACTTCAACGGCATATAGGATCTATTGGGTTTATAGTGAAGTATAAAAATATATAGCTAATAAAAAACAGTCATAATATTCAATAGGACCAACTTACCCTCACTTTCGTGTGCCTGCTCTGGCACTGTGGCCACCTTGCGCTGCTGCGCCGAATCGCCGCGCTTTTTGTTGCTAACGAGGCTGAGCCGGGAGCTCATGCGTACCAGCTGAGACATGTTGGAGCCCTGACGCTTGATGCCCGCTGTGGCAGTGGCACTGACCTCGTTGCGTACATCGGGCAAGGCCTCAGCCGCCTGCAACACGGCATTGCCCACATGGGCAGCCATTGGATTAATCGATTGACTATCTGCGGCGTTGGCTGTGGTTGCTGTGGTATCCTTGCTGTGGTCCTGTTTCTCAGGCGATGCTTTGTGCTTGGCTTTAGCAGTGGCAGTGTCATTGCTGGGTGCCTTTTTGGTATTCTGTTGCGAGCCTGTACGGGTCAAAGGTCTGGGCAAGGCAGTGCTACCATTTGTTGTTTTAATGGAGGATTTTTCGCCATTTTTGCCCGGAGTTTTGGCCTCTTCCTTTTGCTTATCCTTATCCGTTTGCTGTTTCGTTGTTGCGTTCTTTTTCAGCGCTTGCGGCGTCTTGGGCTGCGTTGCGGCTGGCTTTTTGCCAGTCACTTTGGACGTGGTTTTCGTCGCACTCTTCTTAATGCCCGTTTCTGTTTTGCTTGACGCGACGCTCTTTTTTTTGGCACTTTCAGCTTTATTGGATTTATCCTTTGGATTGGTTTTCGTGGCAATAGGCGCCGTCTTTTTAGCTTTTGGTGACTTTTCCGCTGCTTTTGCTTGTTTTTTCGCTGGCGAATTGGACTTGTCGCGTTTGAAACTGGTGCTGGTTGGTATGCGAGATCGAGAGTCACGCCGTTGACTGGTCAACGCCGGCGCGTCCTTGCGTTTGGTTGAACCTTTGCCCGCTTTACCAGCTGGACTCAGCGACATTCGGCGTCCCAGCTGCACTCGAGGACTGCTGGAAATGGACTTGCGTCGATTGGGTGACATGCTGGTTGTGGCGCGGCTGTTGCGCATCATGGTCGCTGGCGAAATGCTGGAGGATCTGATGGATGAACGTATGCTGAGTCTGGAATTTGCCCTGGAATCAGCACGAGAATTGGTTCTGGATCCAGCCCGTGAATTTGCTCTGGATTCGGCACGAGAATTGGCTCTGGATTCAGCACGTGAGTTAGTTCTGGACTCTGCACGAGAGTTGCTCCTGGAAATGGCCAGCAACTCCTGTGCCTGTGTTTGACGGGAGCTAGGCCTAGATGTGGCAACTCTAGAGCCTGCATTCAAACGCGTAGGTGTTAATCGCAGATCCGCAGGTGTATCGATGCTGCTCCGTATGGTGGCTTGTGATGGCGAACGACTGTTACTCGTCTGTGAATTGCGGCCGGACTGCAAGGATTGATTGCCGTAGTCCTTGAGAGGTGAATTAGAACGTGAGCCAGGCAATGAGCCCCGACGATTACGCACCGGTATGCGTGAAATGGAATCCCGGCGTACCGACAGATCGGACGGCGTATCCCGATGTGCTGCATCATAGGCCGCACCATGTAGTGGACTCTGAGGCGTATCCTTATTCGGTGTGCCAATAATCGGTGATAAGGTACTCGGTTTGGCAATCTTGGCCCGCTTATTCTGTGGTTTCTCACGACTCGAAAAGGATTGTCGCCTTGGACTACCTGTAAACCGTGACATGTCCGGTACATATATCGATTTACGTCGTTGTGATGCTGTGCTTGTGGCTGGCAGTGTTGAGAGCGATGGTCGGCGGAAACTGAAATCCGAGGTTGTTATGCTGCTCAAATTTGAGCTGCGGCGATCCGAGACAGTTTGCGTGGAGCTGCGTCGCTCGGGTGAGGTCGAACTGGAGCGACGTCTGACCTGCAACAGGTTAGAAGACTTTGGCAACGCTGTGCCCATCATCAGATCATCCAGGCTTAACCAGTTAGAGCGTGGTGGTGGCGGCGGATCTGCCCTGTTAATAACACCCAGCAGACCGCGTTGCTTTCGCGTCGGATTCGGATTTGGCTTCAAAGGACGTGGCAGTGGGCCCGGTGGTATGATGACTGATTCCTTGTGCAGCTCCATTGCCGAGCGATGAAATCGTGGTATAGCGCTGCTCCGATAAGCATCGGTTATGAGCGGCAATGTCTCCAAGCTCTTGATTCGCTGCTGCCCTGACATGGGCATTGCACCGGGTGCCACACTACCACGACGCTGCATACGCGGCGTATACGTATCCACCGAGGAGGTTAGCGAATCCCGCTGCTGCAGTATGCCCTTGGTGGGCGTGGCCAGCTTGCTGGGACTGTAGCCGCCGGACATATTGAACTGCACTGAAGGACGTGGCGAGTCATCGTTTGCCAATTGACTCGCTGCCGGCAGCTGTGGGAGCCGTGTGCCCGCCATCGACTTGCGACGCAATCTCAACGGCGGCTGCTGCTGCTGCTGTGGTGCAGGCGTGGACGAGGTAGTTGTGGACTGTATGGAAGCATGACGGGTAGCTGCAACAGGCAGACGTGGATGTCGTTGAGCCACTGGCGTCGAGCTGGGCGTGTGTGTGAGCGAGGAACGCGGCGAGCGCACAGACAATATCGTAAACGAGGATTTCTTATGCAACCGTGTTTCCCCCACTCTGTGAAATAAAAAATAGATAATGAATTATCCTGTTATTGTCAACTGTATACTCACCGATAATCGCCGCCCGTTGACACCGAATCCTTAAGCACCACGGGCGACATCTCACCCGCCAAACCCTGCAAGCGTGCATCCTGCTCCGGCGACGTCGGCGCTAGGTCAGTACCGGAAAACTCAGGCACTTGACTGGCACAAACACTTTCCGATCTGGCTGAACGTGGTGTTCGTGGGGTGCGAGGTGTTTGTGGCGTCGCTTCGGAGCCATAGGGCAGTTTATAACTATCGAGCAACTGGCGCTGTTGTTGCTGCAGATATTGCTTTGGTGAGAGTATGATGTTCATGTCCATTGTGGGCGTTTGTATAGGATTTGGCACCGGTGATCTCAGTGGTATTTGCTGTTGATGCTCCGCTTGCGGATCCTCACCGCCACTACTCGAACCATTCGAATCCTGCAGCATTGTGGCTAGTGGCGACAGCGGCATTTCTTCGTGCTTCATCGACATAACCATTTTGGAACTGGGCCGCATCTTCGGAATGCGACTAAACTCCGCGAAATGCTGGGCTGTAGGCCGATACCAATCCACCAAGCCCGAGCTGACAAAGGAGCCGGAGGTGGGCCTGTAAATCATATAAAAATTAGTTGTGTTTCTGTCTAAATATGCACTACAGCTACTCACCTTTGCCTGTCTTGCTCTTCGCCATGAAGAGTGCCGTATGTGGAGCCCAATTCCAGTTCTGTAGGCTCATATTCACTCTCATACTCAGCACGCTTATTCATTGGCTGTTGCGGTGCACGCAGAAGAAAATTTGGGGAGTCCAGCTGCTCGGAGCTGGATCCGCCGCTTGAATTTGGCAGAATTTGTATATCAGGTGGTTGTAGGCGTGGTATGGGCAGCAGCGAGCGATTGGCGCTTCTGGTGTACGGCACATTAGAGAAGAGTCGCCGGCCTCCCTCATGGCTTCCCATTAGCGTATTGAGCGCCACAGCTGCCAGTAGCGTATCCTCCTCCGAGCTGGGCAAATCCACGGAACCGGCGCGTATTGTCTCAAAGGCAGCTGTGCCAAAGTAATCCTCTGGTTGCGGTGGGGGTACTGGATCACCAAATAGACTACTATACGGCTGATTATTCGCTGGCGCCCGCTCCACATAGAGAGTTTCCGTCTGCGAGCGACCTTGACTCTGTGCCGATGGTGACATTATGCGGCTGCTACTCGGCTCATAGCTATAGTCGACCGATATTATTGCTGGCGCCGCTGCAGACGTAGTCGCTGTCTCGGCGTCTGTTTCTCCCGCTGGCGATCTTAGTGGACGTGCGCTGGGTATGAGTGTTGGTGAGGGCGATGATGAATATGATAATGTCTGCTGCATGATTTCTCATTTGGGCTCTGCTCTGTGCTCCTTTGACTGTGAATGTCTCTATGTGAACTTGTCCTGACCAATGCAGCGCGTTGAGGGAAGCACTTCGGTTCAGTTTGGTTTCAATGTGGAGTCCGTAATTGCGCCATATTTACCATATTGTTACTGCAATTAAAACATAATCATATTAGTATCTCTTTTTAAAAATTTGCCTCAGCTGCATACTGCGCGCCTGGTGTTATTAGACCCTGTGTTTGGTATGAAAACACTTAACACAGGGTCGTTATTGCCGCTTCTGTTGAATATTTTGAATATTTTTATTATTATCGATAAATATACGTTATATGTGCACATTTTCTTGCCATAAACAAAGCAAAACACATGAACGCAAAAATGTTTGCAAAATTTGTGCACTTTGCTTGAAATTTGTCAAGTTTTTGAATATGTTGCGAGTCCTTCGCCTTACGCTTGATGCGAACAATAACAGCATGAAACAGCTAATATTTACAATTTGGCACACTTTAGCACATTTTCCACAACACACACACACACATATCCAAATTTAGAGACCCGAACTATAGCTATACCATGGAGCGACTGTCAGTTAGACCTTCTGGCCAATGCAATGTCAGTGCACCAAACACGCGAAGCTACGTAGTGCGACTAAAGACAAGTGAGACTCAGGCATCAGGTATCAGGTAGAAGGCATCATGAAGCAGGGAGCAGGGGACAGGGAGCAGGCTTGAGGCATGTGTAACGGAAAAAGTAAAGAGAGCGTCGTATTTTCATTGCCAATTGTACGAAGCGAAAAGTTGCGAAAAAATAGTAATTATTATTTACTATTATATTATTTTCTATTGTATTTTCTAATATCGACTATATGCACATACATACGTTTTGTGTAGATGTAGTTGGCTGTGTGTACGTGTGTGTCTGTGTTTGGCTGCCGGCAGCAAGTGTTGAGCTGATAAAACTTCAGACAGCTCAATGTAAGTGGAAGCCGCAGTTAACAGTTCAGCGAATGTTTATACCCTGTACAAGAAGCTGTGCGAACCGGGCTGTTAAACCAAGCAAAATAGTTTCTTTTCTTCATTTTCACAACAGCCACAATGCTGCAACTTTAACAGTTATTTGGCGGCTTCTCAGTGTGACCGTGCTTGATCAACCAACTATGCTAAGAAACACTGAACAACTGATCGATAGATAAAAAATATCGGCGCAAGTCTATCGAATGCTAAGACAAACGTTCTAGCAAAACGAAAGTGACATTTTATCACTGTTATTTTTAACATAAGATGTAGCAGGGGTATTTCACTGTCGTGTTATTTGATATCTTTGGCCGTTCGCCTTTATTATGATGTTCGCTAACGAGAGCATAACTCGTGCGTGTCTAGATTATGAGCTTCAAATGCATTGCATGTGGCAAATTGCTGCATTTGGTTGCACTGAATGCCCCTTAGTATTTTCATTTAAATGCAATACCAAACATGTTCAACTCTTCCAGCAAATTAAACAACAGCAACGGCAACAACAACATCTTTTAATAAGCATGAAAGTATTTGATGTCAAACAAAAATCGAGCTCTACTTAAGTATCGTTGGAGTTTTTGTGTTTATTTAAATTATTTTGACTGCCTTAATCTTGAATGTGTTTTTTTATTATTAATAGGAATTATTAAAACGTAAATTAATTTTTTTTTTTTTAATTTTTTTTAAATGTTTACTGTTTAGTTACAGCAAGTAACGGCCGCCGGCAAGCCAGCATGGCCGCCAAGTATGCTTGAATTCGCCGCAGGCTTATTCGCCGCAACGAATGAAAGCGAACCGCTTGAACGTTTTCGCCTGAATGGCGTGCGGTTTGTCCACTTGTTTTCATGCCATGCCACATGCCGCATGCCGCGTGGCACCTGTTGGCATAACTCTAGCACGCGATGTGCAATTTATTTCTACATACAAATCTACACACTAATAACATAGTACATATATATATATATATTTATGCGTGCGTGTGTGTGTGTGTGTATAACATATTTAGGCATGGATGTAGGCCAACTTGAGCCGAGTGCGTAAGTGTTTTATCTTTATGGAAAATTGTTTTATGAATTAGTGTGACCTATTTAATGGCAGCACAAAATTTAGTAACTATTACAAAATAATAAATAAACACAAAAAAAACCGAAAAAAATTGAAGCTTTAAAATTGAAATTATGTAAAACGTGTAAGCATTGCTTTTGTGTGTGTGTGTGTGTGTGTGTGTTTGTGTTTAGTCTAAGGGCTTTACACTCCGGCCGTTGGACAAGAAAGAAAGCAACGTACGAAGTGAATTCTCCTTGGCTTTGGAATATAAAAAGGGGGTCAATATATACAGTAGCAACAATTTGTGTTGCAAGTTGCAAGTTGCCTTGCGGCTTGGGCCTGAAGTCAACAACCAGAGGCACTTGAATGACCAACGACTTGCCATGCTACGGCGCACTGTTGCAACATGAAAACACTGCCACAGCACAAATTCTAAAGGCAACAACAACAACAGCAACAACAACAACAACAACAACAGCTACAACAACAGAAACAACAACAACTGTAAAGTCTATTAATGTGCAACACACAAACAGTCATACAATGGCTTGCCACAAGTCTTTAGGGGAGGGCGAGGGCTTTGGGGCGGGTTTTGTTAGGCATTTGAAGCGGCTCTGGGGAAAATCCTTGGCTAGTGTCGTGATTTCAATTCGTTTTTTTGTTTTTTTTTTTGTTCTTTTTGTTGTTGTGAAAACCAAATTTAGGCTTTTTATTGTTGATAAATTCAAAATGTGTATTGTTATTTTGTTCCTTTTTTTATATAGATGACATCAGGCAGCCTATGTGTTTGCATTTAATTAATGTTTGTAGCATTTTTCAACTTGATTTGCGTATTAATTGACCATTTAATATATGCAGGCGGTTATTCAGGGGGATTTTTCTTAGGCTTCAACAGATTATGTTTGCTTTAGAATTTTCACTGTACTTCTTGTTGTATTAATTGTTATTATTTAATTGTTAATGCAATGCTAGATTCAAAAAAAAATTGCATATTTTTGGTTTGTGTAAAATGTACATACAATTATTTAAATCGAGTTAGCTATAGGCACAGAGACGGAGACGGAGACTGAGACGGAAACGGAGACGGAGAGATGGAGTGAAAGCGTGAGAGAGCGCGATTTTTGCATCGATCCGATGCACTCGCCGTTCGTTGGAAAACTAAACCGCTAAATAAAATGCCTTATACTTTCTTTGGCTTGGCTTTAGCTGGTCTAACCAGCCCGTCGTCGCCGTCATCGTCGTTGTGGCCGTCGTCGTCGTTGTGGCCGTCTTCGTCCTAGTGGCTAGCCAAGTTTAGCGGTGTCCAGCCACGTTTATTAGGCAGCCCGAAGTGTTCTTATATGGCATCGGGTGTGTTTAGTGTGAAGGAGTCGGCTGTAATGCCGCCGCCGTATGGCTGAAACGTATACGTGGGTCAGTAAACCTACTTCCGGTTGACATAAATACGCCTTGGACATGAAAACTTTTGCCACTGACGTTGCCCCAGGAGCTACTGTGCCTCTTGTTGTTGTAACTTTCAGTTAGACTGACATTCTATGCTTCTAGATCTCAATTCGTTTCGTTTTTTTTTTTGTGTTTTTTATTTTCTGGGCATTTAATTCAATTGTGACTGCGTGCCTCTCAAATTATTTTACGTCCTTTGTGCGAGTAATAATTTTTTTGCATATATGTCTCTGGGCAATCCGAACACAAATTGCGAATTGTGCGCAATTAAAAGCGTATAATTTGTTTATTTTTTTATTTTTTGGGAATAACCAACGCGTGGGCGTTCAGTTGTTCTTGTTTTTGTTTTTGTTTTTTTAATGCTCGTTATGGATTGTAATTTCAGTTTTTGGGTTGGGCTTCCTTGCTCCAGATAATCGTATAGCTGTTGCTGACCTTAATCAATGCTGCCAGCCCAAAAAAAAAAAAATAGAGAAATGAAAAGCAAATTGGCTTGGCCAAGCTTTCAAATCAAATTTCTATTATTTTAAACTGCACCCAGTTGCACTTGGGTGGGGCTTAGGACTAGCAACAAGCTGCTGCTTATAGTTACGATTCATGCTAATTTCAGGCCATGTCCGTGGATTGACCGACATTTGTAGAGCAATTGCTTTACTAAATTAATATCAATTGCCTTTGGCTAAACCAAGCCCAACAAAATCTGTGAAATTCTAATTACCGTTTAAGGGAAAATACAAATTGCACAATGCCATCATATTTTGAAGCATTTAGCCCAATTTGGAATATCCAAAATACTTATACTAATCATATATATAGGGCAGACCATAGTGTAACGCTCATTTAATTTGTTTGCAATTTAACTTAACCTCTTTTTTCTGTGGATTAGTTGGTCACCCCAGCAAATGGCTAACTCACATTTAATTTAGTTTACCAAAAATATACCTTGCTATTTTTCTTCTCATTGTTCTTTTGTTCATTTTCGGCTGCCATGGTCGGAATTGGAATTGGAATGAGAATTGGGCTTACCGGGACCTTTTTTTTCTTATCCAATATCCTTGACCCCAATGTGTGGTTCTTTTTGCTTACGCATCGAGTGTTTGGCAAACTGTGGACCAACCACGTGGTGCGTATGATTTTTGCTTTTTTTAAAGAGTGCTTTGTCGTATCGATTAGGTGTACCAAAAAAAAAAACAACAAAAATTAAGCATGCAAATGTGCTCTAATAAATGTGCGTGATTTATGTTGCTCCATATCGTTTCAAAAGGTCATATTTACAAACACTTCATTTTATATGAATTCCTATTTTGCTTATTAAATGAAATTTTACGCTTAGAACGCCGGCATCCGGTAATCTGTTCTGGTCATATTTTGAACGATTTCCGATTTTAATTTTATTTAGTATTAACATGCATTCAGTAAACAAAAAAACCTATGAAATGAAATGCTTTGTATACTTGGAGATTTATCTTATGGATTCTGGCTTCGTTATAATGTTAAATATTTCGAATTTGTGATCAGTATTTCAGAGTGTGATATAGTATAACGTTCGTTTTAATTTTATGGAATTTCTATAAAAAAATTTTATACAAAACCATTAAAGCATATTCAAATATAGCGAGGGCTACGCTAAGCAAAATGCGCCAAGTCTGACAGTGTTGGAAACTCAATAATTATTCATCGATTATTATTGCTAATCTGCTTATCGATAACAGCAAAAGTCAGC
>JBANCZ010002634.1:0-15045 GCA_037040025.1 Sphaerogastrella javana
TACTTTTTGTCTTACAACAATAAAAACAATTCAAAGTAAAGCAATAAAATAAAATTAATAAGTGTTTACATAAAACCAAAGTCTTGATCGTGCGCAAAATACTGACGACTCATTTCTGCGTTCGTTTGAGATGTGTGGCCGTATGCACTGAACGGTTAAAATTTGAATGTGAAAGTGAATTTGTTTACGTGAATTGGCATGCTAATTTAAATATGAAAGCGGAATGAATGGCTGTAGTAACTTGCATTTTCATTCACACCGTGATGTGTTGAATCACCCTGTGCAACGAACAGCTGATCGACTACAGCTGCTTGCTTGACGAGATATTTTTTCTTAGTCTCTGTCACAACTTTGATGAACGGCAGGCAGAGACAGCTGCCGCTGTTCAGTGAGCCAGCCATCGAATTAACTAAATCATAATCATCATTTATCAGGCGAGTAAGACAAGTGAGATCATCGACACATTCAAGCCATTGTTGGCCATGAAAATGCAGTCACGACCTTAAAGCGCTAACGATGGAAATGTGAGCGCGAGAGACGCGCACCTTAGAAAGTCTGAGACGAAACGAAGTACTTAAACAATGCTGCAACCATTAATACTCAATGCAATGTTGCCGCTGTTGATGCTGGTGGTGATGGTAACACTGCTACAGTTAAGCCAGCCATGTCTTGCCGAAACGAAAACGAATGCGGAGCCAAAGCACGCGCTGACGTTGCCAAATCTACCATCGGATCATCTCATACGCTACCTCAATACATTCCCGAAGCTGAAGCGTCAGCTGCCGGCGAATGCAACTACAATTAGAACTGAATCTCGCGCCTGCTGGGGTCATGAACGCAATTGCAATCCGGAATCGCGCTTCCAGACGCCTCATTGTCCTGGCGATCACACTGGCTGGGTGCAGAGCAAGCAGGCCCAGGTGGAAACCTTCTACTACCAGGCGGACTTTGGGTATATTCAACAACAGCTCTCCGAACTGACGCCCCATTGTATGCCGAAATATTTGACGGACTCATCGTTGGAATGCACACATTATTTACGATTCTGCCGTGGACGCAATTTACTCTTCGATCTGCGTGATGTGGCAAAGCGGGAGGAACGCATTCGCTATCACATGGATGTTCTGAAACCAGGACAGTTATTGGGTCACTGTGATCTTAATCGAACACGGCTCAATGCTGGAATGGACCACATCGGTTCGGCATTGCAGTCCTGGGGCCCAGAGCTGCGCAATTTTGATGAACTGCCACAACCGGTTCTAGAGAGTGGAGCTTGCGATCTGGTCGTCAATGCTCCCACATTCATTATGAAGATCGATGCCACTTATAATATGTATCATCATTTCTGTGACTTTTTCAATTTGTACGCCTCGCTCTTTGTCAATCAATCTCATCCCGCGGCCTTTAATACGGATGTGCAGATACTAATATGGGAGACTTATCCATATGATTCACCATTTCGTGATACATTCAAAGCATTTACTCAGAGACCGATTTGGACACTGAGCGAAGTTGAGGGGAAACGTGTGTGTTTTCGCAATGTTGTGCTGCCTCTCCTGCCGCGCATGATCTTTGGTCTCTTCTACAACACGCCAATTGTAAGTATTAGTTCTAAATTTTATACATTTGGTTGATTTTTCTGTTTTTCTCACAGATTCAGGGCTGTTCCAATAGTGGATTGTTCCGCGCCTTCTCTGAGTTTATTTTACATCGCCTACAGATACCCTATGAGCCTCCAAATCCTGCAAAACAAAAACTTCGCATAACCTACCTGTCGCGGCGCACAAAGTATAGACAGGTGCTCAATGAGAAAGCATTGCTGGCCCAGTTGGAAGCCAATGATGATTACATTGTGCAACGTGTCTCCTACGAACGGTAAATAGTATCTAGTGCATTTAAGCCAGTTTCTTGTACGCTCATCTATTTACAGGCTCTCATTCACGGATCAGTTGACCATAACTAGGAATTCGGATATTTTGATTGGAATGCATGGCGCTGGTTTGACGCATTTGCTATTTCTGCCCAATTGGGCTTGCATTTTTGAACTGTACAATTGCGAGGATCCAAATTGTTATAAGGATTTGGCGCGTCTGCGTGGTGTTCATTATGTTACATGGGAGCAGCGTGATCTGGTGTACCCGCAGGATGAGGGTCATCACCCTGAGGGCGGCGCCCATGCCAAGTTCACAAATTATCGATTTGATGTTGTAGAATTTGATAGATTAGTGGCTGAAGCTGCTAACACTGTGCGCTCGCACAAAGATTTCCCTCAAATAGAAACGCCACACGATGAGCTTTAACTTAATTTAACCTTTTGTGATGACTTAACTTAATGCATTTATTTAAGCGGAGGCTTTTTTTATAAATAAACTGTCAATTTCTAAACGATTAACGCATAAAAACTGCTGCAATTATTATTATTATTTAAATATTAGTTGAATACATCAAAACAAACGTAAAATTTCTAATTTGAAAAATAAATCGACAGTTCCGATAAAACTTATCGGTTATTTACGGTCTGGCAACGCTGGAGGAAGCAAAACATATGTTTTTGTTTACATTACGTACTGCATTTGTTTCTGCTGCACCAAACGAAAATTTTGATAATTTGTTAAGCGCACAAAAGTTAAAATAAATATTTGTTAATAACAACATGGCCCAGTTCCCAGGATCCACCAACGACAGAGGCTATTATGATGTCCACGATTCACAGAAATGTTTCCAATCAGTGCCGCTTTATATATTCCAACAATTTGTGGACCACAATATTTGCAGATATGATGATAAATTGCCGTACGAGAAAAATTTAAAATCATGGGAGTCAATTCAATTTAGTGTGCGTAGCTTTCTCATCGTGTTATCCACAATACTTGGTCTTATGCTATCCCAGATGCTCTTCAAACATATGCCCATACGCTCTACGCAACGATTTCTGTTAGAGTTTCTTGTCATTGCCGTTCCAAGCGTATGCAATATAACCGTCATGAGTGATTATAATAATCCATACTGCGTCCTAGTTGCTGGGTGTATTGTTTTCTTACTGTGGCGTTCAGGTGTTTGGTCAAGATCTACGCATGATTACAGCTTTCAGGTGGGCCACCGTCCCATTGCCTTCACGTTGTTGCGGGCAACAGCGTACATAAGCACTGGAGCCACTATCCTGGCCGTAGACTTCAGCTCTTTTCCAACGGACCACCGCAAAAGCCGTACATTTGGTGCTACTCTCATGGATTTGGGCATTGGTACCTTCGTAGTGACCATGGGCATTGTCTCGCAGCGTTCCCGCAATTTCAGTGATATTAAGAGATTAAGGCGTGTAGTATTGCCACTAATGATTCTAGGCTTAATACGAGTCATTGTTATTACTCTAATCGACTATCACCAGGACGTGCATGAATATGGAAAACATTTGAACGCCTTCTTTACGCTAGGTCTGACGAAACTGTTCGGCAGCCTGGTAAGCTTATTGGCCCGAAACGACAAGCATCTGCTGCCATTAGCTTTAGGTAAGTCTGTGGTGAATTTACAGTTTTGGATTAACTCTATCATTTAATTATAGGTGTACTATTGCTGCACGAAATTGTCTTACAACTGGGCCTATCGGAGTACATCATGTCAGATCCACAACGTGTTGGCTTCATCGATTCTAATCGAGAAGGCCTAAGTAGTCTACCTGGCAGCATAGCTCTCTATTTGCTAAGCATATGCTTATCCAAATGGTATAAGTCTAAGGATCAGCTTAACTATAAACAAATTCGCTGCAAGCTACGTCACATGCTGCGCCTAGCTGGCTTGGGTTGGACGCTTGTTTTCGTCTGTGCATATACCTGTGGTATAGCTCGAGTTACTTTCAACACTGGCTATGTGATCTGGCTGTGCAGCTTTAGTGTGACGCTTCTGCTCATCTTTGCATTCTTCTTTGAGTATGCTTTAGTGTCCGGGAAGCCCAGGCCTGCGGATTGTTCTGGTTTGCCTGTCTGTGTGGAGTCACTTAATATGAATGGGTTAACCCATTTTATGATCTCGAATTGGTTAACTGGCTTTGTCAATGTTGCCCTGTCACCTGAAAAACGTACTCCTCTTGAGGGTGTATCGATTCTAATGATCTATATGCTGATCAGCATATGTTCGGTTTATGTTCTATTTCGTAAGCGTATTCGAATTGCCTAAGATTTGGACTGATTAAATGTTATAATGAACTCTAATTGT
Organism: Sphaerogastrella javana; assembly: GCA_037040025.1. Lineage (NCBI taxonomy): Eukaryota > Metazoa > Arthropoda > Insecta > Diptera > Drosophilidae > Sphaerogastrella > Sphaerogastrella javana. Next base: position 4,210 of record JBANCZ010002634.1, read on the forward strand.
ACCTAGTTCTAAGTTACAAATGTAAATAATAATATCTTTACCATCCATCTAATCCACTTATAATTTATGTGCTTTCACTCTTGTTTATTTGAAATTATCTGATATGCAGAATTTAGTATTTTACAAAAAAATATAATGAATGTATGCTTCTATTAACGCAACTTCATTCCCAGTTCGGCATGTTTTCGAATGGCACAATACTTCCATTCGGCATGACAAGGAAGATAATGTAAGGTTCCTCGTTTGAAGGCAGTTGCGTGGCGGGCTTTGTCTTATCTGGGTTCTGATATACTTCGTATATCTTACAGCCGTTCTCGCCGCGTTTGAGTCGCGTCCAAACCCATCTCTTACTCTTGTCTTTACAGCCCATCTTCTTCCTCAAACGTTTGCAGGCGATGGAGCAGGCCGCTAGAGTCATTTGCATACGATTGCCCATTGGGGATTCACCGGCACATTGACGGATACTAGAAACCGGATGAGCATAGTCAACATGCGGGGTGCGCAAGCGGGGATTACAGCCGCGACGCTGTTCGAATTTGGGTGTGACGCACCTTGACTTCATACTGGATGGAGATGAGCCCATAGGTTTACAGCTGCATGGTTTGAGAGTCGCTCCAGACTTGGCCGTTGCATAGGAGCATTTACTAGTACTACGTTCACTACGACACTTCGGTTTGCCCATGAGACTGCAAACGGAGGTGGTGGTGGATATAGGACCCGGACAACAAGCTTTCGGTTTAACCTGTGCAGGACAATTCGCTGGGCTACCTGTGAAATATATCAGTTAAAAAGGTGTTGCATAATAAAGGTTATTCTACATACTGAAATTTCCCAATTCTATTCGATGGAAGATGTTTGTGACACCCGAATAATAAAGAAAGCGATCCAGAAACATTAAAATGACCTCATCCGGATACGGGCCAAGTGCACGGGTTATCATTGAATCATCACATGGTTCCAAGTAAACTCCTTGATCCTCTGACTTAGAACAGCAACAGCGTGCTGTTGAAGGTGTTGGCGGATGACAACTCATTAAAGAAGAGTTGATAATGTTATCGTGCGGCTAGTTAACAAAAATTAAAAATAAATAAATATAAAAAAAAATTTCATTAAAAAAACAGAAACTTTTGAATCTGTTACAAATTAAACTATAATTTTTTTTTTTTGGTATTCGGTTACTTTGGTTACAGAGATTTACTTACACACAGAAATCAGGACAGCATTAATGTCCATTTAAACGCATTTGGACTCCCTGCGGGCAGATGTCAAAGGTGTGATATCCGGCTTAACGCCACAGTGCTGTGTGTTCCGATTCTTGATTCCTTTCTGACGTCTTAGTCTCCAGACAAATACGAAGGCGTCACAAAAGATAAGATTTCTATTAAGGAAATGACTGAAATTGCTCGCATTGTGTCCATTCTAGTACGCTAAGACGTAGCTGTTCGACTGTTGGTCCGTTGGACCTTTGGAGTTTGGGCAGGATATTTAATTTAATGGTACAATCGTAACTCAAGTAAAATTAAGGCTGGAAGAGCATAGACACCAGATTCGTTTAACAACCCGAAGTATCCCGAAAGATTCGTGAATAGAGCGCAAATGACCAACTGTAAGCTCCTCTACGGACTTCAGTTGAAAGGGTATATCGAATTTGTAAAGAGTTTTGGTTAGTATTATCATACAATAACAAAATTATAACTTATTGGTATGATTAATCTTATATTTTAGAAAAATAACCTTAGGGTATATTTTTTGAATATTGTCCGTTTACAGTCCAATCAAGCGACCCGTTGTGTAAGTGTATGTGATTGCCATTGTGAGTAGAATCTAAAGGTCTAATGTCATTTTTTCTTCTATTGTTCCGTCCAATATAATTACAGCAACAGTTTCCGCTGCTTGATGGGCAGACTTTTACTTAGTGCTGATGCGCTTTTAATGTCATATCCTGGCGCAGTGCGTCACTGAATGTTATCTGATTTGACGTCACAAATGCAATTTCCTGCAATCGCAACCCTTTTCGGCCTTGAGTTAATAGTTTCCAGTCAATGGATTCATATATCCATCACATTCATAGTGTGTGGGAGGGATAGAGCCTGGGAAGAGGGTTGTAATTGAGTTTCGCTTGAATGGTAGGGAGTTGTTTGGTCATAAGGGTGTACACCTGTACGGACTTGGGGTGGCTGGCATTGTTGCCGTTGGCTTTGATGACAGATTATATTCATTAGCAAAACGACGACGTTGCCCGTTTGCCCATCACGTCGATCTAGAAAAAAAAGAAGAGAATTCACGTTAATTATAAAGTATTTTCATGTTTGTTAAACATGACAAGGAACAAGGTTATGATTGATATGACCAAACAACAAACAGTTGCAGAATTTCTTTCTCAGTTGCCAATTTGCTTGACTTTGTTGTGTGTGTGTGCTGCAAATCGGATTTCATTCAGATTGCTTTCGCTTATGTTTCACAAAAAAAAAAGGAGAATAACATGAGAAAAATATGTGAGGAAGTGTGTGAGTGTATGCATATGCATGAGAGAATGGCTCTGTGTATGTGGGTGTGAGTGAAACTCATTCCCTTTTTCTTTCTCTCTCTCTCTCTGTCTCTCTTTCAATCACTGCGAAGAGGCTTAGTACGTACCCTGGGGAAATCGCTTAAGCCGTTCATAATGAGTATTATGACTGTCTCCGCATGAGTGGTTTGGGTGGACATGAATGCTTTGCGGCAACCAAATGCCATATAACTTTTCAAAACAAAAAATATACATACCGAACAGTGGCAACGGTGCCCTACACCAAAGACAGTCGACTGAGTACTGAGCAACAGAGCAATTTTTCCGCTGCGATATCAGCAGATAGTTAACATCGATATCGATGTTTTGATCGAATTGCAACTCTGTTCGGCATTTATGTAAAATTTACTTACATGTGTTTGTGTGTATACGAAGCTTACACCTCATACTGTCTCTCTCACACTCATGTGATCTTTATTCAGTCTATTACACACACTTGCTCCTTCACAATGTAAATATACTCATCCGCGTTTTAAAGCACAATCTCTACTAATCACAGCCAAAGGATGGCATTAAATGATCCCAGTATACACTAAATATGCAGCATATTTAACATGAAGAGCTTTAAGCTTTTACAGCGTGTGCAACTTGAAAATATATGTATGTATGTATGCACCTAACATCGTGTGGATCGTGTGGATTGCATGGATCGTGTCTTGACTCCACGTTCCACACTTGATTGTCTGTAAGAGAGGGAAACAGCACACTGTTGCTGAGCTACATACGGAGTGGAACATATGTAGAGAGCGTGACTGAGACAGCTATAGCTCAACTTTCGATTTGTGTGGGACTTAATTGCATATGGAGTCAGTGTCGTGCGCAAAGCCATAGAGGTGAGTTCTGCATAAAATATGGTGTAAGTTTGAATTAATAATGTTTTCTACGTTTAATTTGCGGTTAATTGACTAAGGCCTTCTCTCTCATAACTCTCATAACTTATCAAAAGAACTTATTTATCGTAATAACAATCCTGAGTTTATTTGCTGGTAACAGCTTCAAGTAAGTTCCTCATGATATGTTTATAAACAAAATTCTTATCGAACGGAATTTGTATTGCAGCTTAGGCGCCATGGCAGCAGCAGGAAGCACCACAACAGTTGGATAATGGCAACAGAAGGGAGAGCATGAAAACTGTCTGCAATTTGTAGGTAGCACAATGGCATCAATATTTTGTGAAGAATGCTTTTAGCTCAGCAATTGCGCAATTTGGCATGCAATCAATAAACGAAGCCAGAAAAAGTGTATAAAAGACGATGAGGTTCAAATGCACTGGACGAAACACTTGGTGGAAGGATGTAAAGGACAACAGGAGCAGGATGTTCGGAGACGGGGGAGCAGGAGGTAAGTTGCCATGCAAACGCATCCTGAATTGCGACGCTGTTAAATCGTGTGGAAGCTGATATGATTATGCGTGGCCATAGTTACCATCTAACCAAGTGGGGGACAAAGGGCACGAAGCATGTGGCATGTAGCATGTGGCATAAGCCATGGAGGGGGATGTGGGGCCATGGCTAAGTGCTATGCACCGTGCCGCGGTTGCTGCAATTAGTTTTTTACTGTTTCAAACCAGCTCAGATGATCGCATTTTAAAGCCTAAACTGTAAACAATCGCATTATGTGATTGGAAATCTAAGTACTCTACTTAGTCTCCCGGCAAACCTTCAGCTCTAAAGGCACAAGACATTAAGAAGATTAATTCGCAAAAGCTCTGCTTATGTTGCTATTGTTGTGGTGATTTTTTTCTTTTTTTTTTTTTTTTTTTTTGGGCATTTCGAAATCTCAGATAACGTTATGCATCATTGTGTCAAAGAATTGACAAATCTTTGCCAGAGTGAGAAAAGAAATGGTTACAATTCTCAGTTTTCCTCGAGTGGAAATGTGAAACCCCTGAACGGGGCTTGTACTCAATCGATTCAGCAAACTCAGAGGCAATCATTAAATCTAAAAGTTTGCCATGTTTCCCATTTTACAACGAAACAAATGTAAGAAGTTTGATAAACCTAAAAAAAAAAGAAAACAGAATCAAAACATTGCAAAAAAAAAGAATGAAATGAAATGAATTCGCAATAAAAAACTGTGAGACAGGACGTTGCCCTCCCACATTCATACATATAAGCACACACACACACACACACACACACACATACACACTCATGCTCAGCCTTTCAGCTAACCCTCCTGTGTGATTTCCCCGCCCGTTGACGCATTTAATAAAGCCCAAATGGAATGACTCGCCTCGTTTTTTCCTTCGCCATCTCTTCTACTCTCCCCTTTTCTCTCTTCTTGTTCGCTTTTCATAGCAAAGTCAGCAGCGTAACCGCAACACGTTAACGGTTTCGGTTTCACTCTGTGATTTACAACAAAAAACCAGGCTGAATAACACCCCTCTGGGGGCAGACACAGCGCAGGGAGCTGGGAACAACTCCATATCCTGGCCGTGCGCTCATGTGTGGAAAGGTACTTTTGACGTCGGGAAACTCGTCTCGTCTAGTTTAGAATTATTTCCCCAGCATATTCTTCTCTCGAACGTAGTTGCACTTTTTAATGTTATTTCGTACAATTGAAAATCAGACGGTTGCAGGGAATCAAAAGTGATTAACAAATAGATATATGTATATGCTATGGGTATAAATGGTTCATAGTTTTGGATAGCATATTAAAAATTTGGAAGCTATTGAAGATACTGCCGTTTGGGGGCTGAGCATTGTATAGATCTTATAACCATATAATCTTTATACAGAAAACCGTAAATTCCAATTCAATTTATTCAATATACAGCATCCCATGCCTGAGGAACTGTTAACTACGCTACAAAGTCATCACTAGATTCATGACTGCACATTTCCATTTCATTAAATTCATTTAGACAAACGCACAAAAGTTTTCCACGTGCCATAGATAAGTTGGCAACGTTGTCAGCAGCAACCTCTGACCCTGGGTTCGGACTCTGGCGAGGTTTTTGGTCGGGGGGTTACCCTGGACAAACTTCAAGTGTTATCGGACGAGCAGCATCGTGAATATATTAAGAGTAAATTGGCTTGGCATTTGCCGAGAATCTAATAGAAATGTCTGCAAGTTAATTTAGCGTCATGAAGTCGTATAGATATAGATAAATTGAAAAAAAGCGAAATAAATGGTTACTATAGAAATATAACTTTGAAGTGCCTCACGGATAGAAGATATATTCCATTAAAAAAAAAATTATGATAATTTGCATATGAGTATATATTTTATAGTTTCAATACACTTCTATTGTAAGCACCAGTATTGGAATTATTGTGCGAAAGTACTAGAGTAGAAGACTTATAAAAATATAACTTTACAAATAGTCAATGTGATTTGAAGATTTTCACATTCGGTTCTAATGAACCAGCTCTCGATTCATACATATCTATACGTGACTCTAGTTCGTTGATCGTTTTCTTTAGTTTCTTGACGACTTTACGTTTCAATTCAATAGTTTCGACGGTCTTGTCAAAGTCAAGCAGCAGAGCCGGCTTAAACAGCAGTCCACACTTTTCGTGCAAATCCTTCTTCTGGTTCTGTAGATTGCCATGCTTATTCTTCAGTTGAACTATCTGCTTCATCAATTCACCTCTTCTCTTAATCTTATCTTCCAGCTGTATAACCTTTTGCAGCAGTGTAGCCGAGATCGTGCTGGTTTTCTCGCGTATGAATGCCAATTGATGCATGTGCTTGGTACAGCGATCGCGCATGCGGATCAGATCACGATTACGCTCTAAATAAATAATGACAAATTTTATACTTAAGAAGTTGTGTGTAATATGTATATATATAAGGTATACCTTCTAATTTTTCGCCTAGGGCAGTCACATCACGTTGAGTTATCAAAAACTGATCCATAGTCAAGTCTTCTGTGATTTGATCAAAATTACGCTTGCGCTATGATAAAAACAAGTAAATCAATCAAATATTGAAAGTACCAAAGTAAAATAACAAATTTAGCAATAATTAGGTTATTAAATTATACAATTAGATATCTGTATAACGATTCCATTTAAAAAGAACCACCGCCTTAGAAAGATCTATTCGATATGTTGACCTAAGTTCTTTTTTATTTGTTGCTATCCTACAAAATCGAAAAGATCGGCACAAAAAATAATAGAATCGGTTTCCAATTCTCAAGTGTCAATTCTTCCGTCTGTAAGTCTGAACGATATACGCGTCATTTGAATGATTTAGAACTTACCTCAACCAATCTGCCTAGTGTATGATGTCTAATGATAAGCCCAAGACGACTGTCACTTATCTCATCGCGTAATGCCTTCATACGACGGAGCTCGATCTCAACAATGCGCGGTAGGAACAGTGCGTCCTTGCGATTGATGGTTTGGCGAAAGCACTTTTCCAGTGAAATGACCGCTGCCTCCGCCATATTCTGGGCATACTCCAAATCCATTTTAACACTAGCTAACAAGGCTCCATTTGTCGTTTTCGTTTCTGCTGCTTTCTTCTTTAGGTGATCCATAAGAACAATCGCGTCCATGTACCGCTTATATTCAGATTTGTTTATGTTGGGAGGGAGATCTTCAAAGACGCGCATTTGGCCCCCGCGACGATAGTATTCATACATTTTGTGTTGAACATCTGAATTATACTGCTTATGTTGAATATATTCATTGATAACTGAGTGAAGTTGTTTTAATAGCTTATTTTTATCCAACTTTTCCCTGAGCAGCTTCTTAGGATCAACATATTCGGCGATTTCGACAGCATCGTCAAAGAGTTTAAATAGAAAATCAATTATAATTTGACGTTGTTCGCGTGCAGCACGTTCGGCATCCAGAGCTGTGGTGTCTTCTTTGATATCTGTTATGGAACCTACTGTTTCAAACATAAGTTCTACAGCGACTCCCATATCTTCCTCAACAACATCCCGTCGTTCAATTGGCGCGTCATCCAAATCAAATGGCCAATCAAATTCTATAGATGATGATGACTCCTCTTCTTCTTGTTCTTCCTCTTCCGTCTGCTTGGTATCTTCTTTAGCCTCGGATGGTTCTTCTTTTGAAGATGAAGACTTTTCTTCATCGGCCATCGGATCTATAAAATTGCCCTCACCATCGTCTGTCACAGGAACCTTGGGCTTTGCTACAGCTGCTGCTAATTTCACGCTTGAACTACTAGAAATATCCGATATACTAGGCATATAAAAATAATCCAAAAAATCCTCTTTGTAGGATGCTCTAAGTGGTTTTTCTTCATATTCTTCTGACGAAGAAGAAATAGCTGTTCTAACGTCCGTTTCGTCTTCCAATGGTTTTTGAAATTCTGATTGATCCTTTTTTTCATCAACATCTTCCTCTACAGGCTGTTCCACATTTATGTCTGGTTCAACTGTCGCATCTAACTCATCTTTCGCATCTAGTTCAGTATCGGATAGTTGCTTGTCTTCCAATTGTAAATCTACAGCTGCGTCTTCGCCGACCCCTAAATCAGGCTCTTCAAAATGTTTCTGCAATATGGCACGTGCTTGGCGTTTTAGTGCGCGCCTCTCTTCTTTTCGCTTTTTCGCAATTGTCTCATCGTCTTCATCTATCGGCTCACCCTCAACATGCCCTTCTTCCAAGGTGGCACCTTCCTCCCCTGCCTGTTTAGGATCGATTTCCTGCCCATCTTCAAGAGTTGTTTGATTTTCTAGTGGAACTCCAAATTCCACTTCAGCTCTTTCAACTGTTTCAATTTTTTCAACTGGTTCAACCGCCAGTGGTTTTGTATCGTTCCCTTCCGAAACTACAGGTTCCTCCATTGATGCTATTTTCTATTATTTTAAGACTAATTTAAACTTGGCGCTTGTGTTTTAATTGTATGTATTTCTGTTAAGGCCTCGTTTTATTTTTTATTTTATTTTTTTTTTGTAATTTTGATTTCGTCTCAATAAACGAGATGTTTATTATATCAAAGTTTGTGTTATTGTATGTAAACAAATATTGAAATATCTAGGGAAGTAGGAATTATACCCTGCATTTAATGTCACTTGTGAGTTAGCATTATCCGGTACAGAAACAGACAGTATAATCAAAGATGAATATAGATTAATTGCAGCTACCACTTAACTTTGGCATTTTTCACAATACTACTGACCGTTCACATTCTGTCAGCAGTTCTGTCAAAGAATTTCTCTCATTTCTTTCAATAAAAGTTGAAGGCCTGCCTTTACTATTACGTCTAAAGTTTTCGGTGTTGAACGTGCCCATAGGCAAACCGCAAACTATGCAACCGAGCATATCTGAACGAAGACATAAAAATTGACGTCATATGCAAAAGATTGCAAAGTTTGAGGAAGAAAATGCCGGTTGACTGATGTCAGCGACAGGAAGTTGGCTCAGAAAATGCAACTTGGTAAATATTTCTAATGAGGTATTGAAATTTTCGCAGACTGTGGAAAAAGTAAGTGTTCGGGCTCCAACAGTGTTCTGTCTAATGCCAACCTAATGCATTTCATTGTGTTATCAACTTAGCAGTTTTTTACCGTACATCTACGGGCCTTCGTTCGTATTATGCGCCCTTGGCAGGACGGCGGGTTGCTCAGCAACCCCTTTGGAAGCGACGTCGACACTCCATTAATTGAAGCCCCTGGATTACGGTAAATTGCATTGTCTCTAGCGTTCACCCTCTCTATTTGTCTCTCTGTGTTTAGGAACACCCGCGGTGTATGGATAGAAGCAAAGGGGTAAGGAGCTGACGTGGCAGCGCATCAAATTGTGTACAAATCTTTATAATCCTTGATAATTTCGTTAATGGTTTTAATCACTTACTCGCAGGCGTAAAGGCAGTCATAGGCTTAGACAGGCAGACAGTAGTGGCATTTTCCGGGTTTTCCAGCATACGATGGAGTTCATCTATGTCGAATTTAGCAAGGAGTTCAGTGTAGAATTCTATTTGGCAGCCATTGCAATATTTTGTTGAAGCTCCTCCTATAGCGCACTGAGTATCATGGTAAGGTCACGCATGAGGCGTTATGTAGACGGTTGTTTACCTAACTGCATATAGACACACACTCACCTATTCATACACCCACACACACACACTTAAACATGTTGCTATGTACATACCCGTACATCCAATTAGGTAGCTACAATTGTTGCCCTTTCGTGCGAACAAAACCCAACACACACCCAGCGTGAAACTCAACACACGTCGAGGGGGAGTCGAGGTGAGTTGATGTACCGAAAGCTTCGTCTGGTTGGCGGCAGCTATAAAAGCAAGTGATTGCGACTGGCGCCAAACACATACCAAAAACAGCACAAGGGGAGTAGACGATATGGCTTGGAACGGTCGTGAGTTTTGGCAACAGTTTTGCCGACGGACTGGCTCTTCCAGGAAAACCTGGACCCGGGGTGGAGGGAAGCAGCTGCTTCAGCTGCCCGTTGCTTGGAGCGTTGAACTCGCTTGCTGCAGACGTTATCAAAGGATGCTATAAACTTGGACGTTGGAAGTTCGTTGAGTTGACAAATGGACGTAGTATATTCTACACTGATCTAATGTGGGGATATGTGAACATTTGTTAAATTCAACGTTGAAAATATTGAACCTAAAGAATATCATAGCAACATCATATCAATTCATATCGATTTAATGCTATATACTAAGTTAAATGTCTGCAAATAGATAAGCAACGTGATTTAAATATAATAAATACAAAAAGTAGTTAAAATTTGTACGTATATTATTATATTATTAGTATTATAATCGGTAAACAATTAAATTATGTATTTTGTATGTTATATGATAGAAAGAAAACTTTCGTGATCTGTAAAAGTTTTATCCTTTCGTACTGTATACCGAATTCTATGAAAATACGCAAAATGGTTGTCCTATAATCAATACATCGTCAACATCGTCGATTATTATCGCAAATCTATTATAACAATTTTTGAGCAATATTTGATCTCCATTGTTGCTTAACTTCTACTCTTGTCTGATTAAGCTATCTATCAAAGTAGTCTAAAATTCGATATCTGATTTATGAACTGGAATAGCATTAAATCTCTAACCATATCTGGCGACACTTAAGTTCATATGAATAGTAAACAATAGAAATATAAAAATATTATACAATGCCACCTTGTAATCGCAAACAGTACTTGAAATTGAACAAGACCCAATTAAATTCGAAGTACTATCTAGCGTCGAGGTACGCGTAAAAGCTGCACCGACGGCAGGCCAACCGGACTAGATGTTGTCATCAACAATGTGGTGTGCTCATTTAGCGTCAGGTGTCCCCTCGATTAGAGGCTTATTGCATG
>JBANCZ010002635.1:0-15030 GCA_037040025.1 Sphaerogastrella javana
ATTAGTGAGAGGTTTGAATTATCGAAAGTTTAAATTATCGAGAGTCGACTGTATTCAGTTATTAAACCATTAGGTTGTTCTTATTTTTGGAATATGGAATGCCCCTATTATAATAAAACTATATGATACAGACAAGCTTATAACTTATAAGCTCTCACATTTCCTTATTTGATTAAACGGAGAGCAACGCTGCACGTCATTAATAAACAGTATTATAATTAATTTTCAATTAAATTGTTTGTAATTCGAAACGACAATTTCTCAAAACTATACACAGAAGAGAGAAGAACTCTTCTATATGCTATGGCTGACCGAAAGTCTAGCGAAAGCGTACAATTATGCTAATGGTTCAGGCCCCCCCTCGAGAGCAACGACAGCAACAACAGCAACAACGACAACCACTTGACCAGACCTCCATTTCTCTCCCTCTCTCTTTCTCTGTTTGCCTACCCTTGCACACTCTCAGTCAGAGTCAGAGTCAGTCAGAGGCGGTACTCGTTCGGGCACTCAGACGGTCGTCATCATTATCATCGTCTGTTTTTTTTTGGGGTATTCAACTAGCTTGGAAACTTATGAAGTCAGACAGTCTCGGTTGTGCGGCAGACGATGAAGTCACTAGGGCGTTATATGGCAGAGCATTGCACACAAAATATTTATAGTGAATTTGCTGTTTGATTTAACAAGAATTTATCTCTCTGTCTCTTTGTGTGTGCAGCATTGCCATGGTGAAGATATTGCAGGCCTATAACTTTGCCCGGCAGCAGACCTACGCGCTCAATGGTGATATTCTGGCAGCGACATTAATTGGCAATAATCGCATTGCCATTAGCAGTGCGGAGCAGTTCATTGAGATCTATGACATTGCTGGGAAGCAACTGGAACAAGAGGAACCCCAGCAATATGTAGCGTACGAGGATAATGCTGCACGCGGAGATGCAGCATCGCCACCGCCTCCGACATCGGCTGCAAATGATGAGCGTATGCCCGTTCGTTATACCCTAGCCACTGTGGGTGAAGTGGTGCAGCTTATATACTGTGAGGCGGGTGAGTATAATTGAATTGATCAGTTTTGGATTACTTTTGACATGTTGGTCCTTTGCAGGCAAATATCTCCTGACGCTAGAAAAGGAACAGGCTGGCAGTCCTGTCCATTCGAATAGCACCAGTATCAGCTGCACATCGAGTAGCAATAGCAACACCGTTTGCTCCGAGGATGATGCCAAAATGTTTGTGCGCATCTATGCTAATTTTTGGAAATTTCCCGATGCCAAGTTGAATGAGCTGCCCATAACCATTCGCATCGCTTCGATGACAACGCCCAAGACGCCGCTGGTGGAAAGCATTGATGTGATTGAGCTGCCGCTGCGTAGTCCGCCGGAATTGGTGCAATGCTGTCAGACATCAGGCAACATTATAGTGAGCAGTCGAGATCGTATCTATCTATATGAGTATACGCAATGTGTGCATGAGAATACCCAGCCGAGATTCTCGTTTATTGACTTTCTGCCCTTTAAGTTCTTTGTGCAGTTGAACTTTGTGCCGTTGCGTCTGTGCCTGGCCGAAAATGTCATCGCTTGCCTGAGTCATCGCTACTGTGTAGCTTTCAAAGTGATCGATGCCTTGGCCAGCAGCAACAAGCAGAATCCCATGTCGGCTGGCAATGATTTGAGCTGTCTGGACAATGATTATGCCGGCGATGAGCCGCTTTCCGAGTCTCTTAGCATGGGCAGCAAAGCAAGCGCCCCGGCTGTGAGCAGCACACACAGCCAGCAGAGCTGTGACAGCGACTCCATGCAGTCCACTAGCAGCGCCAAACCTGCGCTGGCCAATGGCACTGGTTTGGCTGGACGCACGCCGTTGGATTTCAATGTGGCACGCCTAGTGAACAGCGCCTATGGTCGTGAATTTGAGCCGGAGCTGCGCTCGCAATGGGATCAGTGCGCAGAGAACGGCGGCAGCAGACAGGATGATAACACGCAGGAGATAACCATAACTCCGCAACGCGCTGCAGAGATCAAAATCAAATTAATCAATGAGGCAAAGGCGATGAATGTGCGCGGCATTGCGAACAATAATCAAGCCGATGCGACAGTCCAATATGACATACGGAAGTTGCTGCAGATCTGCATGAAAACCTCGGAGCCACACGCACGAGTGCTGGATATATTACGCTGCATGGACTTGAAGGCTATTTATCAACGCAGTGAGCAGCAGCAGTTGGATGAGGAAGACGACGATGAGTACGATATGGGCAATCAGCAGGTGCCAAGTGCTGTGACCACATTTAAGCATGCGAATCGCCGAACATTGAAGTCTTCGCAGCATCAACGTTGTGTGGGCCATGCGCTGCTTGTGGCCAGCTCTGTGGACGGATATTTGTATCAGTTTTGCTCACAGGGCAAGTGGTACAGTGAGAACGAGAAACCGGTGGCCAGCTATAGTTTTACAGCACCCGTGTTGCAGGTGCATCTCAATGATTATGTCGTTTATGCTGTCACCTCGGAGTCTGTGGAAACGCATACTTCGCGCATTGGTCATAAACTGTTTCACAATCGCTTCGAGTATCCCAGTATTGGTGGTCTGTTCCCGGAGGAGTCATCGCCCGATGTGAGCTCACCCATTGCCGTCATTGGCCTGGCTGCCTTCATGCATGTACAGTTCGTTTGTGTGAACCGGGAGCAGCTGGTGCTCATCACGAATGCGGCACTGGAGCAGCACAAGCGACGCAGCACTGGTGAGGTGCCTGTGGTGCAGGTTAAGCGGAATATAGCAGCCAGGTTGTTAGCTGAGGCAAAGGCAAAGCACAGCAGTTTGCTGCGAAGTAGCAGCAATTCAGCTGCTGCTCATTCATCCATTTTGAATGAATGGACGCTGTACAATCTGGAGGTGCCCAAAGTGGAGCACATAATTGAAGATCTCGAGGGCATTGCTGAGTCATATCGCAGCGCAAGCAGTTCCAATTTCTATGATCTCATGGAGGAGGCTCACGTCATGCTCAGACTGAGCCTAACGCTGCAGGGTGAACGCATTGGTGCAGACAGGGAACAGGAGCTACGTAAAATGTTCATGTTGAATTGCCGTAAATTGGCCGATTTCTCCATACGGTAAGCTCAAAATGTCTCAAATTATTAGAGTGAGTTATATACATTACTATCTTTCAGTTCCGGCAAACAAGAGGTCTATTTACAGGCCACAGGTTTCTATAAAATGTGTCAGCTGCAGCTGGTGGATATCTACAACAATTACATAGCCGAATTTGTGCTACAAACGCAAACGAAAACTGTGGAAACGAGCCAATTGGTTGGACTCATCTATACAGTGAAATTGTTTCTACTTGGTCTGGGCACAGATCGCTTGAAATCTTCATTTCTACATCAGATGGTCACTCCGTATTTTACACCTGCACGTCTGCTGCAACAGGGCTATAAGCAAGTGCCGCTCTCTATGGAATTTTTGAACATGTTCATCACGCATGCAGCGTCTGATATACCACAGATACTGCTTAATTCGCCTGTGGTGGCGGATTCCATGTCTGGCGAATTGGTTAACTATTTGAAGTACTTACCAACGCTGTGAGTAGTGCACTTTAGTTGCTTGATTTGTGTCCTCAATAAACTCTGTTATTTTTTTTAGCACACCCGATGAGAATTTACTTCTGGCTGTAACTGCTTGTCGCATGTCGAATTATTTGCTGGCACAGGAGATCATAGCCAAGTCGACACGTCGCACGCTGGCGTTGGCGCTCATCAAGCACAAGAATGTGCTTTTCGATGATAGCACGGTGCTGTACCAGCGACGACAGCAACAACTGCAACAACAACAGCAACAACAACAGCAGCAGCAGCAACAACAATCACAAATGTCGCACCGGAAACGTTGTCGTCGTGGTGGGGCACAAACAAAAGTCAAGTCATCGAGTGCAACACCAACACCCAGTGCAATTGTCTCTTTTTCGGATTTCTGTGAGACCATATTGTTGGCCAATGAGCAGCCGGCTTTGATTGAAGCCATAAGTGATGCATTCATACATGCACTGTGCATGGAGCATAGCATAACGTTGGATGTGGTGCTGCAGCTATTCCTCAATTATATTGCCTCGCACATTGGCCAGAAGGGCTACCAGACCTCGCAGAAGGTGTTTGTTAACATTCTACAAGTATATTATTATGATCTCTTCGATGTCAGCTCATCGCTGCAGCCGCATGAGGTGCGTTCACAGACGCCACCGCAGCTGGATGATGATTATGATGACGAATGCAGCAGTTCACATGCCCCATCGCTTCACAGCGATGCTGATGTTCAATCCTTATCGAGTTCGTGTGCTAGCTCAGCACCGGATGAGCGTTCGATAAGCGGTAGACAGCAGCGTATTGTGTATGATCAGCTGCAGGATCAGCAGGGCGGCATTTCGCCGTATCAAAAACGTAGCTCGAATGCCTCGCTCACGCAGCCGCAGCCGGATGACGATTTGGCAGTCATCAATTTGAAGGGCTTGAAAATACTCTTTCGCATGTACATGGGCCGCCTGAAGGCGCTCAGTGACATTATAACCGATCTTCAGTCGGCGGATGTGGAGCAGCAGAGCAGTCGCGAAGAGTTTCTTAATCTACGGATGGAGTGCATTGCCTATATGGTCGGTCTGGCACCGAATTACTGCACCAAGCCCAGTGTGCGGAATGGCAATGATGCGCTCTCCAATAAGTTCATATTCGTGCCGTATATACCCGACTATAAGCTAGCGGAAGGCGAGGTATTTGATCGACATATCAATAGCTATGTACGACCCATACCCTGTTTGCTGGAGCGACCGCAGTACTTGAATCGTTTGCCGCCCTTCGAGCGTGGCGACTTCAGCTATCCCAAAAAGGATGAGGGCGAGTTCGATGTGCGCTTCACCAGCTGGCACAATGAACTGCTAACCCTGACCCTAAAAATACAGAGTTTGTTGGCGTCGTGCAAAGTGGATCGTGAGATCATATCGGAGTTTTTAGCGTTCATACAAAAAACGCCGCATTTAATGGGCATTGATAGTTTTTTGGTCATAATATTACCGAAGAATTTAGCTATCAATTATATGCTGAGCTTTTGCCCAGCTTATTTATGGCAATATGGCAAGGTATAGTTTATATACAACAAAATCTATATAATATTTTTAATTATTATTTCTTTACAGTCGTGTGGTTTTACGCCTAAGCACTGGGAGCAATTGCTGCGCAAGATATTAAGCAAGCAAGATGTTCTGCCCAATTGGAAAACTCATATTGCAGGTGAGACAATAGTCGCTTAAATTGAATGATCAATTTTGAATGTAATTTAATTCGATAAATTCTAGAAATTTTGAATAACTTGGTAACGGAGTTGAGCTTCGAGGAACTGCTGCAATGCTTTCCCAGTGAAGTGATACAGAATCGGAATACAGCGCAATATTTTGCCAAGGAATTTGCAGACACTTGTGTGCTGTACGAAAACGAGAAATTGATCTTCAAGAATCCGGAAAAGCCGGAGGGCAGTCGCGATCATTTGCCCATGGACAACATCGATGAGAATAATGTGTTTGAACTGACCCTACGCAAAGCCGTGGCCAAGCAGCGCAGCATCGCCTTGCGATCGATGATCGAGTCGACCGGAACACAGCTCTTCGATGCAACCAGTAATCCTATGTATAATCTGTGAGCAGTCTGTCTATCTTGGTGATTTGTTTTAGCATAGGCATCTCTCTTTTTATAGAACTAGTTTGGAAAATTAACATATATACTGTAAATCGAAAAGATTGATTGATATTATCTAGAGACATATATATAAATTTACAACTATAACAACGTTGTGTATCGTAGTATTTATCACTTTATAAATAGCACTATATAATATATATACATATTTATTAATGTAGTCATTATGGCAGCCTTTGCAAATAAGCATTATTTATTGGTAACATTTGTTTAACACAAAACGCAACATTCGATATTAATAATAGTTGTTTGTTGTAAAAAAAAAAAAGAAACAAAAAAAAAGAGAAACAATTTAAAATGAAAATTTACAACACAATTTTGTAGGTTGTATCATACATTCTAAGCACTTTTACGCAGTATTTACCATACTAAATCAGTTTAGGCCAGCTTTATGTAAACTCATTGTGTCTCGACTTGTTTTCTGTTTTGACTTATGGCTTTTACGTATTATTTAAATTATTTTGTTATTTAAACTATAAACAATATCTCATATTTGTAAACGAAACACACAGACACTCCAACATCAAGTGATATTTTTTAAAAATTCTTGAATAAACTTTAACACAAAAAAAGAACAATATCTACGAACAAATTAAAGTAATGGCATGGGCGGGCAACAATTACTCTAAAATTTGATTGTATTGCTTGGGTAAATTAAGCAGATGTTGTAAGTGAACAGAGGTGTTACTCATACATATTGGATATAGGTATATATGGGACAGTTTTATGATTTACAAATTTTATTTATCTATAGTTAAATCTTAAATTATGACATTGTTTAACTCAACAGTTTTGGTTGGCAAATTTTCTGGGTATATTATAATATAAACAACAACAACAACATTTAGTTAGTCTGATAAATCTTTCAATGAAATATTTATTAAGTGCGCCAAGTTCGTTAGCCCCGACTCAAAAGAATAACGAGCGAGAGATCACTCTGAGAACGCCTCTTGAATCTGAGATTTTGAAGAATGAATAATTCTTTTTAAAAGCGTGCTTTTAAAACGGCGCAAGTTTTTCTGGGCGTAAAAAAATGTGCGAATAATTTGTGTGCAAAAATTAATTAGTTGACGTTCTAGTTGCTGTTACTACGCTCAACTACTCAGCTGTTTAAACCAGTCAATTAGGTATACGCCAAGTGAGCAATTGAAAAGCATGCGATTTTCAGTTGCATTGAGACGTTTCACTTTAAAGCATGGCAGAACCGCAGACAGATAAGCAGCAGCCCGCAGTGGAGGCTGATGCAAAGGATAAACATTTAGATGAGCTGCTCAAAACAATTGGACAATTTGGAAAATTTCAAATTATCAACTATACGCTGCTATGTTTACCCATCATATGCAATGCATTCTATTCCATATCATATGTATTTACAGCTGGAATTGTAGCGCACAGGTAAGTTATTACTATAGCTTTTTCTTGTATAACTAATTTACATTCCATTACCTTGACAGGTGTAATATTAGAAACTGTGATAGTACCGAGAGCAACTACATAGAACCTTGGCTTAACTTCACCACACCCAAGCTGAACGGTGCATGGGATCCATGTGAACATTATAATATTGTACCGAATAATAATGGTCACTGTGAGGCGGAGCAGTTTGACAGAAGCGAACGGGTTGGCTGTGAAGCTGGCTACAAGTTTGAGGATACGGAAAATACCATGACCAAAGAGGTAAGACGAATGTAAATTATAAACATTCTTGATCAGATTGAAAAGCAGAAACGATCTAGCCACGTTTGTTGTATAAACACTTAGATCTCTAAAATAGCAAGTCATATTTGATTGGTAGCGACCTTAATGTGTTTTATATTATATTATATGCAACTTATGACTCGTTATGCTGTGGCATTAAATATTTAAACATCCGTTGTTGTTGATAAGTGACTCAGTTATTCAGAGTGCTTAATGCTTTTATTTCTTTCCATTAAGTTTTAAGTTTTCTACTCATCTTTGTATTTCAGTTTAATATCTTTTGTGCAGATCGTTGGAAGGTACCGATGGTGGGCACAGTCAACAATATAGGACAGTTTGTGGGTATACCGCTTGGAGGTTTTCTAGCAGATCGGTAAGAGTTCACCAAAACTATTACAATTGTATATGCATAAATATATTTCCAAAAGCTATGGACGTAAGAATATACTCATTGCGACTGGAGTGTTGAGCGGTCTGAGTGGACTGGCCCGTTCCTACGCCTTCGACTATTATAGTTTTCTGTTCTTTGAGTTTCTGGACAATGCCGTGGGCAGCACTCTGTTTCCCACAGCCTTTCTGCTGGCCATTGAGTTTGTTGGGCCCAAATATCGAGAAGTTGCTGGCACTTCCATCGGTCTCACGTATGGCTTAGCTGAGGCAGCCATGGGTTTAATAGCCAGTTATGTTTTGGATTGGCGTATACTATTACGTATACTCTATACGCCGGCATTGCTTCATCTTATATTCATTTGCTGTGTGCCCGAAAGCGTACGTTGGCTGTTAAGTCAATCGAGGGAATACGAAGCCATGAATACCCTACGTGAAATTGCTTTGAAAAATAAACGTCCACTACCCGAGGCACAGTTAAAAGAACTTATACGTATTAATCGGCAAGTGGTTTCCCAGTCAGCAACTTTGGATGGACACTATAGCTCGAAACAGATTTATAATGCCCTGGGCTTACGCATAGCACAATGTTGCTTCCTGTGGTTTACCAATACTTTTGTAGCCGTGGGTCTAACAGTGAATTCGACCAGTTTGGGTGGAAACAAGTTTCACAATTTCATCGCGACTGGATTGATCCAGTTGCCGGGAAGCTTACTTGGAATGGCATTAATGCATCGCTTAGGTCGTCGTTGGAGTTCATCTCTCTTTCAATGCCTATGCGCCACTCTATTGGTATCTAAGGCATTATTGGAAAACGGTAAGGAATAGAGTGATTATCTTTACAATTATATGATCTCAATATATTTCTAGATTATCCCAAATTCTCATTGTGGTTATACTTTTTGGCCAAAATGTCATCAACCGGAAGTTTTTTCATTTTGTACTTCTTCACCTCGGAATTATTTCCCACCAATTGTCGCAATAGTTTGCTATCATTTTGCTCCATGGTGGGTCGTTTTGGTTCCATGCTGGCACCACAAACAATGCTTTTGGTAAGTAATATTAGTTACTAATAGAATTAATTTTTTTTTTAAATTCAGAACTTTTGTTTTCAGTTTTATTACTACAAATATGCGCCACATATGTTGTTTACCGTATTTTGTTTGATTGGCACCGTCGTAGCTCAATTCTTGCCAGAAACTACCAATAAGGTGCTACCAACAACGCTGGAAGAAACGCGTGCCTTGGACAAGAGCATGCCCGTAAAACAATCTGACAAATCCGAAAATACAGTCAAAAAATCCACTGTCTAAGTTAAAATTGGAAAGTCCCATCGTCTGGACGTATGTTAGTATTCGAATTCAGATTGTAAATACTTTGTATTATCAGCGCGTCGTCTTGAATGAGTTGCATAAATTTTGAGGACTAATCAAAATGGTGTCGTATACTACGAATCAATTGTAATAAGAGATTATACCGTATACGTAGTAGACATTGTGAAAATTTTTGCTTGTTCGAGCAATAAAAATCTTGTTATTTCACTCGTTAATCTAATCACAAAATGTATATTTATATATTATGCTTTCTATCAACAATGTGTAAACAATTGAAACATATGATTAAAGATGAAAACAATGTAGTATGTAGTAAATAAAATATAATAGGCCTCCCAGGTTGTTGACTATAGTATAATATGTTTATCAATGATTTACCATTCCTTTCACTAGAGCCAAACAGTAGATTATTCATTTCATTCAATAAATGTTTGATTTGTATGTTTTTATGAATTTAATATGAGCTTTAATATGATTTATTTATGGTGTTTTTCTTATAATAGAAAATAGTTAAATTTATTATCAATAAAAAATAAATATGATTATATTTTAAGTAATTATAATATGCTTAAACTTAGACTTAATTCTCACGCTCGAAATTTGTTAAGTACCAGATTATCAAGGTATTATATTATTACACTTAGATCAACTTGTATGCACACATTTATGGTTTATCTGCTTATCATAAACTGCCTAATAATTCCACCCATTCATAAATTGTTTGAGTATAGTATAGATAACAGATATTAACAGCTGCTAAAGGCAGACATTATGTCGGGGCGCTCTGTAAGGTGTGATATTTATTGACGTTAGTATTTAGTTGATATCAAATCAATAATTAACCGTGCAGTGCCAACAAGTCACAAGTTGAAAGAACCTATTAAACAGAGACAGAAGTAACAACTAAAATAATAACAACAGAAGCAGACGATACAACTATCACAACAATACAAATTTCAGATAAGCACAGATCGCTGAGAGTACCAACACAGAGAGCAGATGGATGGAGAGATGCCAGAGAACTAGCGCGGGAGAGCGAAGTGCGTAAGAGGAGCATGCGTCCAGGTCGTGTCGTAATCAGACGGAAGGCAAATCAAAACAGAGAGCATAAGAAGCAAATGAGCGGGAAATAAAAATAAAACAGTAAATACAAGTGAGAGAGTGACGTATCGCACTTGGAATGATACACAAGACTGTACATAATTGTGTATCATTTATGCTTTAAATTTTAATATTAAAATTTATCATTTATGCTTTAAATTTTAATTTTAATAATTTAAAAAATCATAAATCCCAGTCATTGATATTTATATATATTTTTTAAATATTTTTAAATTAAAATAAATATTTTTATGTGAAAAGTCATATGAAACCTTTGAGCGAAAAGGGATTTCGGATGTTTGTATTTCTGGTTATTAAAAGAAACTTAGTATAGTAGGGTATATGCAAGTCGAGGTGAGTTCATTCAAAGCGAAAAGCTAAAAGTGTGATTAACGAACAATTCAGTCGTTGAACGCCAATGCTCACGTTTAGACGCGTTGGCGGAGCAATCAAAAAAATAGAGAGGGAGAGAAAGAGAAAGGGGGAAGGTGACAAGAAGAAGAGTGAGTAGCAGTAGCAGCAGCAGAGCACAGGGAGATTTACAATACGTACCTAATATGGATTATAAAAAGCTGAAATAAAACAAAAAAAGATAAATATATTTAAAACGCGCGGATACGACAAAAAAGTGCATTCAAACACGTGGAGCAGAAAACGGCAAATTGTTTTATTTTATTTTTATTTGTTTGAGAGCTTTAATTCAAATCGATCGGCCACATGGTGGAGGCTAAGAGCACATGTAACGCTGTCGCCAATGCGTCATCCACATCGGGAGGGCATGCTATGGATAATACTGCAGAAGCTACAGAAACAAATGATGATAATTCACTGGATGCGATACTGGTGCGAATTGGGCAATTTGGTCGATTTCAGATCATTAATTATGTTCTACTTTGCATACCCATGGTGTTCAATGCGTTCTTCTCGATCTCATATGTGTTTACCGCCAGCACAGTGGTTCACAGGTGAGTGCGGTCTCTTCACTTTGCTCTCTTACGCTCTCTTGATCTAGTTCTTTTACTTATCTTATCGTCACTTTGTTCCAGATGCAACATTACCCAATGTGATAGCCCAAATAGTTTGTATGAGGAGCCATGGCTTAATTTTACTGTGCCTTATAATCGATCTGCCTGGGATTCCTGTAATCGTTATGCCTATAGACCGGAAGAGGATCAAACGCCGTTTGATAATACTCTAACTGATTTGTGTATAGCCGCTGATTTCGATAATAAAACTATCGAAAGCTGTGGCACCGATTTTAAATTTCGTGATGAAGAGAAAACCATATCAACCGAGGTGAGCATTAGAATGTGAATATAGTTATATAATTGTAGAAAGTATAGTTGATGAACTGCTGTTGTAATATGTTTACTCATCATTTTTTTATCTAATAGATCTAAACAATTATATACTTTGTGGGGTTTTCCACTTCTACCTCTGACTGTTACACACTAAACGACTTTGCTCAAAGTTAATAGATAGTTTTGCGTTTTTTAAACGCAGGGTCTAAAAATAATCTAATAATATTATTTATTTTTGAATTTTTATGTTTAAACATAATTATTTCTGTCCAATTATTATCAAGGCGTGATTTTTATTTCATTATATTATATTTTATTATAACAATAATATAATATAATATTTAATTTATTTATTTAATTTAATACATTTCTTTATAAATACTCTTATTCTATTAAAATATATTTTTTTTAAATTTGACCATTCATTTTTTTTCACATTGTGTTTAAAATTATAACAATCCATTTTTATTTTTCCTATATATAATTCAAATATTTTCCTAGTATATTTTAAGATTATTCTATTTTCTTTTTTCTTTTAAATGTTCCTAAATTTAAACATTTTCTTCGACCTCTTTCACAGTTCGGTATATTTTGCAAAGATGAATGGAAACTGACTATGGTAGGCACCATTAGCAATGTGGGTCAATTTGTGGGTATACCCATAGGCGGCTTTTTTGCTGATCGGTAAGCAAAGCTGACATTCACAAGCTGTGATTCATTAATTTCTATTGTGAAATTCATTAGATATGGACGTCGGACGATGCTTGCCTATGCCGGTACTCTGAGTGCTATTATGGGAATAATACGATCGCTGTCGACCAATTATACAATGTTTCTGTGCTTCGAGTTTCTCGATATGGCCGTGGGCAGTACGCTCTATCCAACAGCCTTTCTGCTGGCCATAGAACTGGTTGGGCCGAAGCGTCGTGTGGCAGCGGCAACGATTATAACCATATTCTATGCGATCGGTGAGGCATTTCTGGGAATTATTGCATCCCAGGTGCAAAATTGGCGCTGGCTACTTCGTGTGCTCTATCTACCGGGCATATTGCAGATACTCTTCCTCTGGATACTCCCCGAAAGTGTTCGTTGGCTGCTCAGTCAGGGCAAGGAGCAGAAGGCAGCGAAGGTGCTGAAGCGTGCAGCTAACATTAATAAACGACCCTTGCCCGAGGAACAGTTGGATGAGCTGTTGGTCAACAATCGCAACAAATTGCTGCAGGCCAACGAGAGCCAATATCCAATTATGGAGACAGCCCGCTTCTTCGTCTGGCGCATTGCGAACTGTTGCTTCTGCTGGTGTACACACGCATTGGTAGCCCTGGGATTGAGCCTGAACTCGGTGAATCTGGGCGGTAGTAAATATAATAATTTCATGTTGAATGGTTTCATTCAAATACCTGGACTGCTGCTGCCTCTCATCATTATGGATCGCATTGGCAGACGTTACTCCTTGTGTGGATCCATGTTGCTTTGTGGAATATGCCTGGCCGCCTCAGCAGCTGTCCCTATAGGTGAAACCTAATAAAAACTGTCATATAATGTAGAATATTATAACCTGAAATTTTATTTTTCCTTTCAGATGATTATGCTGCCTCATTGACCTTATTTTTAATAGCCAAAATGGCCATCACGTGCAGTTTTCAAATTTTATACTTCTTCACCTCAGAAATCTTTCCCACCAATGTTCGCAACAGTTTGCTTTCGCTCTGCTCCATGGTGGGTCGCATTGGCTCCATGGTGGCACCGCAAACCACGCTGCTTGTAAGTACAAATTTTATAAAAAAGTATTATTATTATATTTTAATATTGTTATATATTAGACTTCGTACTATGAACACGCACCAGCCATACTCTTTGCCACTTTTGCCCTGGCCAGTGGATTTCTAACACTAGCTTTTCCGGAGACGGCCGACAAGGTATTGCCCACAACTATGGAGGATGCACGTGATCTGAGCGCGCATGTGCGCAAATCGCGAACGGATGAAAAGAATATGCAGCAGAATGATCAGGAAGTTCCTAGAAAAATGTGCTGATCATCGATGTAAAAGATCGTCAGATTGTTTACGGTCAATAGTACTTTACGCTTTTATTTGGTTGCTAGCAATATGCGTATTGCCAAAGATTTTAAGTTAGCCTTTAAGTACCATGCATTTGTTATTTTGCAGGAATTTTTGTAAAATGTTTTATGTAGGATTAAGTTCAAAGACAGATTTTATTGTAACACAAACGAAATTATGTTTATAGTATTTTTCCTTTTATTTTAGTTTAGAAAAACAAAGACACGAACTAAAATACATTTTTTATAAAAAAGCAAAAAGCAAAAACCAAAAACCAAAAAACACCGGATGGGGCCGAAAACAGGTTGCTGATTGCCGTGAAGTACCAAGAATTCAGAAGGCCTCAAGCGAATCGAATAATTCTACAGTAGCTTAACAGAGCATTTAACATGATTGCTTCTCATTATAACAGAGCTAACAGTAATGCTCCACAGTAGTTTTGTTTTTGTTATTTTATTTTAAGTGTAGAATCCGTACAGCAGTATGTAGTTTATATATTTTTAACTCAAACCAATCCTCTATTTGAGGGTTAAATATAAATATAATTAGAGTCCTATGGTCTTGGAAAACCCTTGCCGCTTAAGTCGTTTTCGAGGCTGAGCGGGTATTAATCGTCTTGTGAGTCGTCTGCGGTGCCTCTGCAGTCTTTCGCTATATCGGTTTGTGTGTATTCCGATCTGTTCTTCGACTGTATGCAAGTTGAGCTCTCTATGGAGGGTGGTGCCGCGCACAAACCAGGTACTGTTTGTCATTTGCCGTAGTAGACAGTTCTGTAGGACCTGGCTGCGATCCCCCACTTCATACAACCATATTGGAGCAACGCAGCCCTTTAACAGTCTTTTTCTTTTCTCAGTGGCAGTGTGCTCTTTCTACTAATGAGCCATCTTAGTAGCTGTAGGCTAAGCTTAAATTTTTTGGTTCTGGCTTTAAGATGTGGCCCAAAAGTAAGTTGTCCAAGGTGATACCAAGGTATTTGGCTTGTAACGGCTGCTCAACAGTAGTGATCCGATCTGTTATTTAACAGAAAACTCTAACGGAGCGTTAACTCGTATGTTAGCTTGAAAATATTTGCTTGATGCTGCATTCTTCGCGCAGATCAACATATCGGTGCAAATTATCGATTGCCAATTGCGGACTATCGTTATGTATCGTGAGTCGACTGTAGATATACGACCACCACTGCTTATTTGAATGCAACGCTCAAGCAGTGCAAATTTCAAATAGTATTCCACGAGCATGCAGTACTCTCATTCAAGCAGTTCAACGCAAAGCAATGCACTGCTTAGCTTTTTTGCTGCGCGGTCAATTTAAATTTTTCGAAAATCGTGTAAAATCGAGGAAGGAGGCGTGGGGGGGAAATCAAAAGACACAGACTCTCCCTCCAAACAAACAACCACATCGCCCCAACCACGTCCAACCC
>JBANCZ010002636.1:0-13289 GCA_037040025.1 Sphaerogastrella javana
AACTATTATTTTAATATTGACCTACGTTATAATCCATATTTGTATGCAGTCTAGCGATAAGCATAAAGAAAATTGTTTGTATGCTCAGTTTTATCATAGCATAAAAGTAATTACTAATTGCTGTATCTAATTGTCCCTACAACTTTATATGTAACATAAAAATAACCCATAGGTTACCAATTATAGTTAGTTGTTCAATCGATATAAGCAACAAGTAAGGTTCCAGAAATAACATATCATAATTGACAAGAACGTGCGCAGTTTGTGAGGTAATATTCGACATATATTGTATCAAAGGTCACTAGATAATACTCAGTCAGTAGTTAGTATAACAATATAAATCAATTAACTAACTTTTCCAATAAATAATTAACCCACGATTACTTAATTCCTTAGTTTTTGTTGTTTTTGATGCACCTCCTTTAAGAAATTCTATGGGCAGACTTAACGTCAAGTAATAACATCAAGTTTTTAATTATGTTTTTTTGATAATACTTTTTCTTTATTAATATGTTTTTTTTTATTGATTTTTGTATTTTTGTGTGTGTTTTATACATTCTTGTCGTTTTGTTTGATTTGTTGTAGGTTTACTATTAATAGATGTATATAATTAAATTCCCGCATATCCATTGTTATCGTGATACAACTCTTTTCCGCAAATAGAATACAATGTGTGTGTGTGTGTGTGTGTGTATGTATAGGATACATACACAATAATAATAAAAATATTTATACAATTAAGGATACAAAAGTGGTTAAGCTTAGGCTTAAAGTATATAAATTATGTCTTGCGGTAAAGTTTTGAATATATAGATTTATAGATAGAGATATAGATAGTTGGATAGTTTTTCTCATAGTAGGAGTAATAATAATTATAGTGTTAATTTAAATATAGTACAATTTGAAATCACTTTGAACTTAGAGCTATGTGCAGCAAAAGCAAAAATCATCATAATAAAATCAAAATTAAAAAAAAAAATAATATTAACATTTGTCTGTGGCAAATTAAAAGTAATTAACAGATTGCTTCTCACTGTCATTCGCTAATACATTTGAAGGCCATGTGGAAAATTGTGTTGGTTTTTCGCACTGTTTTCTTTTTATCTACTTTAAATATACGAAGCATTTTATGAAAAATATGTGTAGGCATTTTCTCAGCTTTTCTTCACTTTGCAAGCATTATGATTTATTTCTCCAATCATTTCTCGAATCATTTGGATGTCAAGTTTTGAGCTTTTCTGTTTTAGGTATACATTCCAATACTCATATATAGAAATAAGTAAATTGTCTATAAATTGCTGTCAGCTGATGTATCCATATGTTTCTTTGTTTTTCCTTTTTCATCGTATATAATATTTAATCATTATATAAATTTTGTGTTGTATATATATATATAGATATATATATATGTATGTATATATGCTTTTAATTGTTCTCTTCACTTTTCTTTTGCATTTTGCATTTTTGCATCTTTGATTAGCTAATGGAAATAACGTTTAAGTATGCGTCTGACAGACAGACAATATGCATCTGTTTCAACTGTCTGTCTATCTTGTATATACATCAAAATATGTTTTATCTTTTACATTTTAATTGCCTTCTTGTTAGATAGATTGTTTGCTTGTGTTTGCGTATATTTGTATTTTGTTTCTCTTGTATTTTGTATAATTTGTAAAAAAGAAATTTAGCTACCATCCGCGCAACTTAAATCAATCAAAAAATACTAGCACTTGCGTCTGACCAAAGCCCAATGCACTCGCTCTTGTTCTTGATCTGCTACACTTAGTAAGTCTCTCTCCATTATCTGGTATTGTGTGTCTGTGTATTTGCTTTATAATAATATCCAATAGATCGCTCTAGGTATCACTTAATCAGTTTCTTTTTTCTCGGGGCCCAGGCCAGCGTCTAAGCAGAAAGCCTTATAAATAAGTTTCATTATCATTCATGTTTGTTTTTATACAATGTCACATTGTTTCAGGGGGTTTGCATAAGTTTAGAGGGTCGTAGGATTTAGGATTTAATATCTATGTAGATGTACTGCGTCTGTCCCGGCTGCTGTTGCTCATGCATTTGCCTAACGCACGCGTGAAGTTGGCCTGAAATCAATTAATGCATAATTAATAAAGGATTCAATTGCTTGTACTTCATCCGACTTACCTGGAGGTTGGCGTCATACTGTGGCGTTTGGGTGTATTTGGCGCTGTTGCCGCTGCCGCTGTGTTGCGACTGGTGGTGGGCGTGCGTGCTCGTCCAGCTGTGGGCGTGGTTGCTGTTACTGTGGACGTGGGCGTGCCAGCGATGCTATACCGTTTCGGCTGCACAATGCGACTGGGCGAACGAGTTGAACACTTGCCACTGCTGGCTGCATCCTGTGCACTGCTGATTCTGCAGTTTTGTGGCGTGGAGGGAGAGGAGCAAGTATTGTTTAGATTAGCGGGCGAATTTTTACATTTACTGACAGTCTTTGACTTGGACTTGGAGGGTGTGACCGCACGTGCGGGCGGTGTAAGCGTGCCACGCGGTTTGGGACTTCTAATACAGCACCCAAAAATGAAAATATCATGCAGAAAAGAAAGAGCAAAACGAAAGAAGAAAAAAAACACAACAAATCAAACAAAATTTCACATAAATATATATACAATTTCCGAAACCAAGAATTTCACTGATACCCTATGCTTCTAGCAGATATAAACTTAATCTAATTACTCACCTGCCCGCCGGATAGCTGACTGGTCGGGGAATGCGCGATTTTTGCGACGCCTGCGAACTGGCCGAGTTGGCTGATGTGGGCGTGGAGCCACCGCTCTTGGTGGCCTGCTCGCTGGCCAGTTCCTTCAGCATGCTGGAGTCTTTGCTCATCAGTTCCCATTGGATTTGCAGACGCTTGAAGCGATTGCTCTCGATCTTGCGCTGTTCCTGCACGTCCAACGTTTCGCGTCGCTGTAGCGCCGCTATGGAAATGTTTGGTGAATTGGGCGGCGTCGAAAAGCGTTTGGCCTGCTGCAGCTGCTGTGGATCTGTTGCTGCGGCAACATCGTTAAAGGACACCTTTTTCTGCTGGCTGAGGACACGACTCACTTCCTTCTTTAGCGCCGCCGCATCGTATTGTACCTGTTCGCTGGAAGACTCGAGTATGGACGCAATTTCCGCGTAATACTTTAGCTCGGAGCGAGGCAGAGATGCCAAAAAGTTCTCGGCTCTGGCGCGTGCATCTAAATCCTTGCGTGAGAGTCGCTGCTTCGCCGGCGGTTGTTGCGCCTGGAGTGTCTGCTCCTCCTCCTCGAAGACATCGGCTAGTTCATCAGTGGAGCCCAGGGCATAGTTGTAGGGCGGCTCCTGCAGACTGCGTCGCTTCTCCAGCTTGGACAGTTGCTGCGATTGCTTGCCCTCGATCATGGAGTTGCGCTTGGAGCGCGACTGGGTGGAGTTCGCTTTGCGTAGTATGCTGCGCGGCATGGGCTGTGGCGGCGTCTGTCGGCTAGCCGGACTGAGCTCCGCGGCGCCAGAGTCCATGCGCTGCTGTTCGTATTGATAGACATACATCTGCTTGAGCGGATCGTTGGCGTCCGCCTCGGAATCGGTGAGCAGCGTGGAGGAACCGCGATAGCCAGAGCTAGGCGGTTGACTAGAACCTGAACTGGATGCCTCATCCATTTGCGTCTGCTGCTGATGCTGCTGCAGATTCTTGGCACAGTCGCAAACGTGCGGACGATTGCGACGTATGGGTGGCGTCATGCAGAACAGTGGACGCTGCGATAGCTCCGCATCCAGCTGTCCCGAGATCTGACGCACCTCAGGAATGTGTTGCAAGCGCCGGCGATACTCCACAGGCAGCAGGGTGGCCAGGGACTGCCAGTCCGAAATGTGCGTGTAGTCGAGCGTTCGAAAGAGCTCGTTCTCATTGATGCTTTGTTTGCTCTTTAGCGAGGCCGTGGAGCCGCTACCGGCACTCTCCAGAGTCATCTTGTAGTTGAAGGGTGAGAAGATGACATCGGCGCTGTTGTTGTTCGTCTTGACAAAACCCAAATCGGGCAGAGCATAGTTCGGGTAAATGACATAGATGGGCGCCTGACGCTGTTCGCCTAGATTGTTCAGCTTGGCCAGAAACGAGGGCGGCACACAACGATACCGATCACTTAGACTACTGCGCGTGGTGCTCAGTGAACCGCACGAGGTTTGCATGGAGCGCGTGATCATTTCCGAGCTAGAGGCGCACGACAACGGACGCTGGCCACTCTTCGAGTTGGCTATCTGGGTCAGCTGCTCCGAATGACTCGCTTCCGACGAATGCTGGCTGCACTGGGTGCCCGCCGAATTCGTCTGTGCATTGGCCGCCAGCTGATAGAGCTGTGGATTACGCAGCGGCATACTGCGTCTGCGATGTGCTGGTGAATTGGTGGCGGTCAGTGAGCCTGTCGAGCTCGAACTGGCGCCATCGTCATAGAAGACGGCATCACAGCGCGAGCGCAGTTGACGCTTGGGCGTGGCGGCTGGATCTGTGCCGTCGTCGTAGCAACGTTCATCCTCCTCGTCGTGGCGACTCACAGCAGAACCCTTGCCCGAGTCGTGCATGCTCTTCTTGCGCAAACGCTTCTCCATGGAGCCACCGCTGCTGCAACTGGAAGCAGCCGCATCGCTCGATGGCCAACAGCCAGAGGAGACATCCATGCTTGTAAGGGCACAGCCCGTCGCCTGTTGCTCCTCCTGGGCACACTGGCTGCTGCTGCTGTTGCTGCTTTTCTGCTTGATGAACAGCTTGACTAGATTATAGGCAGCCGGATTGGAGCTACCTGAGGAGGCGGAGCCGGTGCTGTGCGCTTGCGATGCCGCAGAGCAAAAGTTTTGACTGCCTTGCGTGGAGGAGAGTGCGCAGCTACAGCGATGCTTGTGTCGATGATGATGATGATGATGTGGCGTCGGGGTGGGCGTATTTTCCGACTCCTTCTGCTTCTGATCATCTGTGATCTGCTGTTGTTGTTGCTGCTCCTGCTGCTGTCGCTCTGATATGGAGACACTAATCGAGATGGGCATCTGGCACATAGGCAGCAGATTCCGTGAACGTGATGTGCATGATTCCATGGTTGATGTACTGATGGCCTGTGATACATTCAATGGTCCTGTTGACCTTTCCTTGCCCTGCTCCTGCTGCTCTTGTTCCTTCTGCTGCTGCTGCAGTCGATCGCTGTATTCAATGACCCTTTGCAGATTTGGCAAACTGTTACACTTACGCACGGTGCACTGCGGCATGTGACGCGTCAGCGTAATCGTTTCCGTCGTCCCATCATTGTTGTTGTTGCCCGAGGGATACCTGCGTGCGGGAGAGATAAGCAGCAGCGAGCGTCTTTAGACACATCGTACGGTTTTTTTGCGGATTATACATTTTTGTTGGCGGAAATTTTGCACTCGAATTGGTTCTATGGGCTTTCCAGAGTATAAACATCTACTACACACAGTTGCGGTTATCTCTAGCGCCTGGGCGCCTGGGATTTCCCTAATCGTTGAGTTGCTTATAAATGCAACGAGCGTAGCTCGTGGGAAATGCAACTCTCTCAACATATAGAAATGAAACCTATATGTGAAGTGACTTTCCCAAATTTCCTATATTCCTGATCATAATTGGTTTAACTACAGCCTTGAAGAGGTAGAGTGAAGCAGTTAGCTATCAAAATTAGCAATAAATGCATAAACTACATGGGAAATATATAATGATTTTCCCTTTTACTCGGTTGATTCTACATTAAGTTTAAAAACTTTAAAAATGTATATTAGACTTGTTCTTTCATACATCGAGTAAAATGTTGTACTATGCTAAAACTTATTAAGATCATATGAAATAGTTATCCATTTTAATAGTTTGATACTACTTTTAGTTTAGTTTTTTGGGATTGCAGTTGAATCGATCTTTAAATAAATATAGGATCTGGTACTATACTAACATCAAATAAATTGCATATTAATAAAAATATGTCCATATATGAGTATATATGTCTAAATGTCTGTACATACATATAACCCAGTTTAAGGCTGTTCCGAAAAAACAGACAGCGCTTATATGAATGCGTAATTCTGAGGGGTCTCAGCTGATGAGGCAAGCCCCCTCACGCAGAGGAGATGCAAGGCAAAAATGTTGTGTCCACTTAAATGAAGCTTAATTGAACTAAATTGAAATGACCTCACAGCCAGCAGCTGCATGCAAAGCCAAATAGAATGTAAGGGGGTAGAGAGTAGAGACATCCGCAAATATGAAATGGTCTGACTGAGAAGCACATAAAACCAATCTATAGAATTATGTATACAGATGCAACTGTATGTGTGTGTGTCCATGTGTGTCTGGGGGCACAAATACCTACCGTTGGAGTGGAGCTTTTGTTTGGTGATTTGGTGACTTGCAGATGAACTGAAAGGATTGAGCAGAGCGTGACATCGATACCTCCAGGGCTTTGTTCCGCTTGACAATGTCATCCAGATTGCTATGCAAATTGATGCAGTTTTGTTTGTTCCTAACGCCAATGTCACAAGGTTCCGCTGCATAATACAAATAAATCGATAAGTATATATAAATCACATAATCTCTCTGAGTAAATAAATTTCAACTTTACCATAGAAACTGTCATCGGAGTAAAGTACGCTGCCCTCAAAGGCGATGGTATAGTTGTCCTTGTTGCATGTGAGTATTATGTCACCCTCATCAGGATAGGCGTCCATGTCCAGCGAATCCACAGAGATGTGGGATTCTTTTACAGGGGAAAAGAGCAGCTCCGATTTACAGAAGGAATTGTCGATGAGATCATTCGTCGACGTTGTCGATGTCTGTGACATCATGTTGTGTGCCATGTGTTGCATGTTGCACAGCATGTTGCTGTTCTGTTGCTGTTGCAGCTGCTGTTGCTGTTGTTGCTGCTGCTGATGTTGTTGTTGTTGTTGCTGTTGCTGCTGGTAGAGCAACGATTGCTGTAATCGACTGTTGGCACCGCCCAGACTCTTGCAATATGCCGGCAGCTGAGAGAGCAGTGAGTGTATATCCTCTGCACGGAAACTCTCCATGTCCACCTCGGCCAAATTTGCATCCAGATTCTCATAGATCAGATCGCCCATGGCATTGTATGAGGCCGACAAGGAGCTCAGCACGCTGCGCTGCAGACCGCCGCAGCCATCCCGATAGCCGTAGTCAAGGAACCACTGATAATCGGAATTGTCATGAGTAAAGTCTTGCGACGAAGCCAGCGAACAGTTGAGATTGTTGCCACCACTAACACCATTATTACCAACACCAACACCACCACCACCACAAAGCATACCACCTACCCCATGCTGCTGCTGTTGTTGCTGTTGCTGTTGCACTGTTGCAGCAGCGCCCGGCGTGGTCGCATTACTGTTGTAATCGGATTCGGGTGTAGTCACCACCGCCACATTTGTTGCCGCCATTGAGCCAACGTTGCGCCGCCAAGTGCCTTGATTATTGCTCAGCAGAAAATTGTTGTTATCCGCCTCGTAGTTGTTGTCGTCCTCGCCCAGCAACAGACTGTTGCTCAACTGTTCATTCAGTATAATGCTTCGCAATGCACTATTATAGCGATCCAGATTGCTCAGCACAATGGCCACATTCTGCTTGAGACTCTCTTCGCTTAGTTCCTCCACAGAATTGGCATCCTCCTGCTGCTGGCGCTGCTGCTGCTGCTGCTGTAGCTGCTGCTGCTGGCAATACTGTAAATGTTGCTGCTGCAACAGGCGATCATTCAGCTGCTGCTGATAGCGCTTACCATTCGCTGTGGCAAACAACGAATTGTTGGGGCTATTCAGTGGCTTCCTGTAGTGCAGCGGCGATTGTGGCTCGGACCCGGGGCCGCTTACGCTGGCCAATGTTGCTGTGCCGTAGGCAGCCGTGTTGCCGTTGTATTGTTGCACACCACCGACTGGCAACACTTGTTGCTGCTGCTGTTGCTGCTGCTGCTGCTGTGAATGTTGCTGTTGGGCTAAATTGAAAAGCAGTTGATGATGGGCAAGCGAATGTTCGAATTTGTTGTTGTTCGTGTTAGTTTTATTGGTGTTGCATGAGTTGATTGTTGGTTTATTATTATGAGTTGCGGTTGAGTTGCTTTGTGATGCGATTTGATGGATATCGTTTATGTTGATATTGTTGCGGTTGTCGTTGTTGTTGTTGTTGCTGTTGCTGTTGCTGTTAGTGTTGTGGTTGCTGTTTGTTGAGAATTCTGTCATGCCACGTCGAAGTTTTAAGCCTGAATTAAAAAAAAAAATAAAAATTGATTTAATAGATATTCATTGTATGAAATGCAATCAAATCTCTTAATAATAACTATAAATAAGCAGCATCGATTAGGTACAGTTATATCAACATAAAAGCAAAATCTCTTTAGTTAATTTACAACAAATTGTTAAATCACTCGCTGTTGTCATTTGGCTAATAAGCAAAGGCACTTGCCTCTAGCCACAATTGAGATATAAAATTTACATTAAAATAGCTGCAGCTAATACGCATTAGCATGCCACACGTTTTCCATCCCAACATCCCTCTATTCATCCATAAATGCGACATGCAGCATTTGTACAGTTTTTGTCCGCTTGACATGATTCAATTAACTTTTATGATGTCAGAGCCCGGGACTGTCCCTAATATAGGGCGCCGCCGACACT
The DNA here is from genome assembly GCA_037040025.1 of Sphaerogastrella javana. Classification (NCBI taxonomy): domain Eukaryota; kingdom Metazoa; phylum Arthropoda; class Insecta; order Diptera; family Drosophilidae; genus Sphaerogastrella; species Sphaerogastrella javana. Next base: position 8,653 of record JBANCZ010002636.1, read on the forward strand.
ACCTGAGACCCAGAGAGACTTTTCCACTCCGACGACAGACACAGAGAGAGAAAGAGAGAGGGCGTCAAAAAAAAAGTTATAGGCATTATTTTAATGCATGCGAGATTTTTACGACCCGAAGAGCCCTTGGATCGTACGTCGTTTTAGGGCCCTGACACGGTCCTAGCACGTCATAAAAACTTCTTCTCGCAACTCAGTGCGGCTCTTGTGACATTGCAACCATCGCGTTGCACATGCAAGCAGAATAATTCGCTGCCATTGGCAATTAAAGGTGAAAGTTTAAGCCACTTTCGAATGACTGGGGTAGAGTTTACGTGTCGACACTGGCGTTTACTCCACATAAAAGAAATCCATTTTTTCGACCTGAAAATTGTGCAAATGGTGCAATGCATTCTTGCATGTATTATTTTGTTTTCTTTCTGCTTTTGTTTTAGGACTATCTTTGTGTGCATGATATTTATAATTAACTTCAAATTGTAAACAAACGCAAAGGCAACCTCCCAGCAGGCTAAGTAATGCGACTATATTTTAATTTGGTCTTGTTTATAGACGCTTTCAACATCAACAGACTACGATTATTTCCACAAAAATATGTTTATTGAGTTTCATAAACATATGTATATTATTTTGTTTAATAGACATTTTATGGCATTTGTTTTAAACATCTATTTCACACCAAGAATTTCATAAGCAAAGTTTCTATAATTTGAAATTATTATGTGAATAGGAAGCAGTGAAAATTATTCATATGCCCAACATATGCCGGGCTGTTTTTCATTTTTAGATTTATATAGATGACAAGTGATAAAATTTTCAATTTGAGTTTCACTCATTCCACTTGAAGAATACATTTTTATAGCCGAACAGAAAGCGTGATTCTAGTCAAATATGATGCAGCAAGTCTAAAAAATATATAAAAATGTTTGGGCGTGTTCCACATATGAGTAGCATGTTCCCTGTATGTATATTTATAGAGTGATCTGAACTGTGGCCAGTTCTATGTATCTATAGCAAACTTGAAATGATTATTATTATTTATTTTCAATTATTTATTCTGTAGGGTTTCCTCTGTGACTCGCTTAATTGAGCGCGAGTAAAGGAAAACAGTTACAAAAATAAATATTGGTAAAGCTATAAGCCACAATAAATATTTGAAAAGGCCCCCAAAAAGTTCGAAATTTAACTTAACCTAAACAAAAATTAAAATAAAGAAATGGAAAACTGAAAAAGTGCGCACCTTGAGCGAACATATTGTTGATATTGTTGATGTTGTTGTTGTTGATATTGTATTTGTTGTTACTATTGTAGATGTTGTTGTTGCCTTTGTAACGATTGTTGTTCAAATTGTCGTAGTCATTATTATTGTTGACATTGGCAACATATTGTTGTTGCTGATGTTGTTGCATGCGCTGCTGCATTAAATACTGTTGATTACAGGTCAACCCTGCAGTAGTTGTTGTTGTTATGGGTGCTGCTGCTGGGAGCACACCTTGATCACGCAGCTGCTGCTGCAGGCGACGTCGCTGCAACAGTTGCTGCTGCAGCAACAACAGTTGCTGCTGCTGCATGCGCTGATAGTAGCGTATTTGTTGCACTTGCTGTGGCGTCAGACCAATGTTGCTGTGGTGCTGTTGCTGCTGTTCATTTTGGTGCTGTTCATGTTGCTGTGGTGCATAGTAATTCTCTTTGGAAGAGCTGCTGCTGTCGCAACCGCTGCTTGTGCTGCTGCTGTTGCTGTTGCTGCTTGTGGCTGCAACATGTTGCCAGCAATGTGCTGTTGTGTTGCCATTGTCATCAATGTTGCTGTTGTCGCGGGGGCATTCAACACCAGCGCTGGCACAGGCCGTGCAGCGTTGCCGTCGTTGCAGTTTGGAAATGTCTACGAATCTCATGATGAAAGCGAGCAGAAGCAACAACATTGAGTTGCAAGTGCACGCATCAAATGTTGCCGCAACAAATGTTGTCAGCGAATGTTGCTATTACAAATGTTGTTGATGCTGCTGCGCGATCTGTGCGTGATTTTATTTTTGGCCTTTTTGTAGCTGCTGCTTTTGGACCAACGCAATGGCCCTATGGAAAACTTCTTTCCGATTTTTACTTCAAATTGTTTTTATTTATTCTAGACTCTTCCCTCTTTCACTTGTTGCCAAGTTCTTGGCGTTATTTTTATGTGCTCTTGTTTTTTTTTTTTTTAAATTTCTTCTTTACTTTTTGTTTAAGGGTTTTCACATTGATCGGTGCCACATTTTGTTTGTGTTGCTTTATAGTTTGCCGATTCCGAGTTATATTCCCGTTTGTCTTTTTTGTTTTTGGTTGAATCTCTTGCTTTTCACACTGCACTTTTCACGATATTCATTTTGATTTCTTCGTAAAAATATCTATTTATACATATTGTTTTGCTTTATGCGTAAGTTTTTCTGTAAGATACAGACACAACTTAGTATATATGTGGCTATAACTGTACACATGTGTATTGTGTTGTGTGTGTACAGTCACAAAGTTTTTATAAATACTGTATTCACATACATATTTATTTATATTTTGTGTGTTCTGTTGTGCTCTGTGTTCCGTTTGAGTTCGTGTGTTTTTCATGTTCGTTGCGAGAGAACATATAAAACTAATTTATGAGTTTTCTGCAGTCAAAAATCCTTCGGCATATGCTTTCATGCACTGCACATGCAGTTTTTGAACAATTTTATTTATATCCGATTTGGAAAGAAGATGAAAAATCTTATGCTCAGCTCATGCATTAACGCATCAATCATAATTCATACTGAATGTTGAGGTCTGGTTGCAAATTTCCTTAATTATCAAAGAGTTAAGTTGGCTGTGATTGTAATAATGTGAAAAGTTGCATTTTGAAGTAAATTTTGGTATTTTTTCTATACTGAAATACTGCCTTTGAGCTTACTTTGAACGATTTGCAACACTGCATTTACAATTATTGCAAATGCAAGGCACCTAACGGAAGCCCTACTTCATTTGCATAAACTGTACCTGGGAAAGGAGCAACCCAGTTACCAGAACGGAAATGGAATTTAGCTGTACCTGCACAAGGGAGGTGGGCCCAGACTATCGGAAACCTTGGAAACTTTTGCAGCAAATATAAAGCTAAATTTAAACGAAGTTCATTATAAAAACTGACAGTCAAAATGGCTGATAAATTGTGGGCTATATGTGTGTTTGGCTTCTTTTCTGCAATTAGAATGGATCTAGAGCATAAAGAAGGAAAAACATTTTACTATTGAATAGACATGAGTCTACTCAATGTCAGGCCGAAAACGCAAACGATGAGTGCGTGCCAAAATAAAAAAAAAAAAACAAAAATGTCGCATTTGCCAGGTGTTTGACATATTTGATGAGTGACATCAGCAAGATATAGCCACAGATATACATTAATATATATAGACAGATATAGAGAGGCGATATAGATAGAGATACAGATATAATATCTGTAAATATAAACCCACTATACGTTGTGTGTTAAATGCTAAGAATTGGCAAGTGGCAAAATGCTTCACAAGAGAAAATCCAAGAAAATGCTAAGGTAACATTAGACACGCCCAGTTTAGTCTTCAAGAGGGTAAAGAAAAACAAAAGCAATGTGCAGCACCCACACAATGAAAGAGAAAGTTGTGGCAAGACAAGGAAAACATATAAACGAGTAAACAGGACGCTTGGCCAGACAATATCGAGAAGTACTCAAGTCGCAAAACGCAAAACGAGCGCAAACGCAAGACGCAAAAAGTGCCTGCAACAAGGACTCTGCCACGTCTACATGGAGTATGGTTGCCTCATTATGTGGCACCAGAAGCAGCAAAATGGCTGCCCTAAAAGCGGAACAAGTGTGAGGTTAAGCTATATACTATAGCTGGCAGTTTGCCAAGTTGCAAGAGATAGAGAGCTAGGGTGCGGGGGAGCTGCAAAAGAAAAAACAAAACAAGCTAAAGCACATCTTGCACTCAATCGATAAATTGTTTGAGCAAATCATAAACACACACATACAGAGCGAACTGAATACATTCATTTGGCATCCATTTTGGCATTTGCACCGCATATAGAAATAGAAATAGAAGCATCTGTATAGCCAAGAGGCTCAAGGTATCTGCTTAAAGACCTGCGGCTGTTGGCAATTAAAAATCATCTACTCTATACACACAAACACACCCATGTGTGAGTGAGTGTGTGTGTGTGTGCACAACCTGAAGTTCAATCACATTTTGAACTTTAAGAGGAAAAAAAGTGTAGAATGACGCACTGGATGCAGTGTGTATGCCTGCATTACTCCATCTGGTAGAAAGTTTTTTAGATACTTTAAATGACTGACTGACGTCAGCCCCATATATCGTATGCGTCGTCAGGGCTCGACGCATTTGATGCTCTATAGAATCAAGTAAATTTCGTTGTATTTCGTTGCATTTCGTTTTAGTTCAACGCACTTGTTGGCCTACATTACACAGATTGCAGTTCGTAGTTTTGTAGATTGTTCTATGTTGCCATTGCAGTGGCAATTCTATGCTCCCTACTCTTCTACCTCCCTCTTTTGTTGTTTCTTTTATGCACTTTGTTTGCTCTGACTTTATCTCTATATCCACCTTTCTCTCTCTCTCTCTTTCGACTGCATTAAATAACTTAAT